>PVIH01010579.1:0-74358 GCA_004025045.1 Sigmodon hispidus
TATATACTTTAGAGATCAGTCCTCTGTCACTTGTAGGGTTGGTGAAAATCTTTTCCCATTCTGTAGGCTGTCGTTTTGTCCTATTGACAGTGTCCTTGGCTTTGCAGAAGCTTCCCAGCTTCAGGAGATCCCACTTATTGATTGTTGGTCTTAGTGCCTGTGCCACTGGTGTTATATTTAGGAAGTGGTGGCCTGTGCCTTTTTTTCGTATGTATCACTCTGCTTCCCCTCTCTTCCCTTCTCCCAATACCTTCCAGTCAGAACTTCAGCCTCCCCCTTTCACTATCTCCTCACCCAAAAGGACAAGAAGTCTCAAGGTGGGTCAGCTCAGTGTGGGCCTGCCTACTCTACTCTAGCTAAATCCAATTTCCTCATCCTAATATCAAGATTGGGTTAGGCACTCCATTGCAGGGAATGGGCTCCAAAGGTGCCAGTCCATGCACAGGAACACAGTCTGATCCACCCCTTGAGGCTGCATATACAGCTCATGCCAATTGACAGTTGTCTACCCTTGCCTACTTTTAAGATAGAATATCTGTATCTCTGGTCTACTACAAACAACAATAGTGAGATAAAAACTACAAACAAGAGATCAGATGAAATCAAGCATATTCATGGATAATGTAGCATTATATAATAAACTTGTGCTTAAAATGACTCATGTTATCAGAAATCATAAATTCATAGGGTTAATCTGTTGAATAAACACTGTCAGAAATTCTAGAAATACACATTGATTTATACCATCATTAGATTTCTAGAAAATGATAAAAATTAAGAAAATTTTTTCATGTTTTAATAGTAAGAAATGATGCCTTATCCACAGGAGAGAAATAAGTAAAGGAACTGAATTATTCCTCAGAGTCCTTGGGGGTTAGAAAGCAGTATTACTGCTGCTGTGTGTACTGAGAAAAACAGACTAAACACACTAAATAAAATATATTCATGGTTGACAATCGGGAATGAATGGGGGTAGAGATTTTATAGAAAGAAAAACAGAGAAGTTATAGAAGGAGGTAAGAAATGAAGGAACAAATGAAAAAGAAAATGATGTAATATCAAAAAAAGTGACCGGGAACAGTGTAATTCTAGGTACATATAATACATTTCTATACTTCTACCAAAAAGCCTAAATTATGCTTTGCTAATTAGATGAAAATTGTTAATAATCTAGAAATCAAGTGAATTTGGGAAAAGTCTTAAAATATTTTTCTATAAAATGAGAAGCAAAAATAAATAAATGGAGAAAATGAAACTACTTGAACTTTTATTATTTACAAAAACAGCTAAGACATATTCTGGCTATAATATAGAAGAACTCAAAACAAATTAATAAGCTATAGCTGATATTTGTATAATACCCCATAAGATAATAGCAAAATCCCCCATAAAGAAGCACAGAAATAAAATTAATATTTAAAAACTATTTTTAGATATTTATATAACACCCCATAAGATAATAGCAAAATCCCACATAAGGAAGCACAGAAATAAAATTAATATTTAAAAACTATTTTTATTTTATTTGTCTGTTTATCATGTTATTGTATCTACATACACTGTTCATGCAATGTCCAAAAAGTCCAGTGAAGGATGACTAGTCACATGAAATGAGTGTTACAGATGGTTATAAGCTGCATTTTGGTAATTTAGATGCTTTGGAAGAACAAGTGTTTCCAACTGCTGACTCCCCTTTCCAGCCTAAAAATGAATCAGTTCAAAAAAATATCGTGAGGACCCCCCTTGTTTATTTTTGAATTTTAATCTGGGAAACTATAGTTTTGTTCAAAAAAGCCCTTCTTATTCCCTTATTTTGAATTGTTTTGTTCTAAAAGCTCCAGAGTAACATATGTTTATGTTGCTCCAATGATTTATTGACGTTTATTTGTATACATAACGAGCTTGTTTCATTCTTCCGCATAAGAATATGCATAATTTTCTTAGATTCATGTGTTGAAAAGGTAGTCTCTTTTCAATTATATCTTTTATGCCTTGGTCAATAATTGGAGGACAGTAGCCTTATGGCTCATCATCTAGATCCTGTATTCAATTGCATAGATCTTCATCGCATATCTTCTTCTAGTACCATATTATGTTTTTGTTTCAATTGCTATCACTATATCCCTGTAGCATAACTTAAATTCAGGTATGGAGATTTTCTGCATTGCTATTGGCTTAAGACTGCTTTGATGTCTTTTGTGTTTTCATAAAAATTTTCAATTTCCAAAATTATTTGTGTGAAGAATGGTATTAGAATTTTGGTTGGATTTCAATTGAATATGTTGAATTTTTTTTAATGTTAGCCATTTTCAAAGTACTAGTTCTAGCAATTAGTACAATGGGAATTTTTCATCATCTATTGTCCTCTATTTCTGTAATTATATTTAACTTTTTAATTATATAGGTTGCTTACTTCTTTACTAAAAGATTTATTTCAAAATTTTAACATAATTATTATTTTAAAAAGAAGCAAGACCTGGCAGATTGAACTGAGATCATTGCATACATAGTTAGCAAACAACATTGTTATATTAATAAATGAAGGTGATTTCAAAGAGCTCAAAAAGCCATTTCAACTTAATGATCTGTTTAAACTAGTGCTGGTTCATTTTTATAATCTATAGAAATAATTGTACTTTTAAGGGGGTCAAGACATGTTAAATTCTAATGGTAACTCTTATATTTAATGAATTCCAATGGTTATAATGAGAATATATTTATGATCTGTGTAGGCTAAAAGCAATAATGAAGGACTTAATGAACTATCAGGATGTTCTTATTTATCCCAGTATTGTAACATCTAGACAGAGTCCTGAGATGTTTAGGTAAAATGTTCTCAATATTGTAATCATACCAAATATCATGTTTTCAGAATTTTCAATTTAGTACTACCTTCCTTAATTTGAGGACATTAGGAACAATATTGAATGCCAAATAAGATGGATCTTTTCTTTATGAAGTTGAAATTAAAACTTCACACCTCTGGTTTCAATTCATGTACAGATATTAATTTGTAATGTGTTTTCCAAAGTTTTTTTTGTGTCAAATATATGTCATGATGCTGAAAAATATTTCTAGAGAGCAAGCCAACTGACAAAACAATAAATCTGTAAGTCCAATGATTTTACATGCCTGTGTTTACTTTTAAACTATGCTTGCTTGTTTTGCAGTATGCAAATATTTATTGGAGAATATGAAGAGTAATAATCTATGTTTGTTAAGGTATCAGAAAAGTGAAGCAGATTGATGTACTATGCATAATTATCGTTGGTCAACGAAAGCTGCATTTGCTTTAGGGAACAATAGAACATGTAAACTGATCTTCTGCTCAGGAACGGGACAATGTGTGTCTACACTTATTGCTGAGCAGTACTCAATCTCGAGACATGACTTCCTTTCTATAGGTCTTTATTATCTCTTTCTCTCATTGTTCCAGTAACTTTATCTGAATTGTCAGAAAATCATTACAGAGGGTACAAGAGGTTCCGTATGATTAGAGTATGAATGACATTTCTGAATAGAAACTAAAGACTAATCATATATAGTCAATTTCTATTTTTCTTTATAAACTAAAAATACTGGACATAAAATTGCCATATTTTACTGGCTCTTCAAAAGGAAATATGAAGAGTAATTAATGCTCTAGCAATTAAGAAATTAATTTCTCAAATACTTAGTTGATCTTTGTTTAGTGGTATCTACAGTCTGCTTTTTTGTTTTGTCTTGTTTTTTGCTAGGTGACATTGAGAAGAATAATAGTGATCAAAGGTAAATAAGTGTTTTGTCCAAAATATGATAAAAGGTGAGCTGAGACTCTAAGCTTATTGGGCTTGGCATACAGATAATCAAAGCCATTGAGAGCTGAAAAGCACTCCATAAGTGTGTCCATGGTCTTAGGCTCTTCAGTTCAGTGGGTAAGGCATACGGTCTTAGGCTCTTTATTTCAGTGGGCAAGGTATGCAAAACTAAGAGGAGTCCAAACACACCAAATGAATTAGGTGAAAAAATTCATATCAAACAGCAGTCATGAAAGTAGTTCAGTTTTAAGAACTACTATGTGCATGTAGATTATAAAGAAATATATTTTATAGCATTTTTCCTTCATCACTTTTGTTCAGAATATATCTCAGTATAATTCTAAAGTCCCTGAGTCTAGAGATTTACTTTGCTGAAATTAAATATACTGTTTTGGATTAGAATAAAAACACAAATGTCTTCTATGGCTATGGGATATCATGTGATGTTTTCATGTAGGAATACATCTACACTTTAGAATTTCATTTAAGAGCCGAGTAGAAGGCTACAACTATTTAAATGATAAGCAACTGTTATTTAAATATAATCTACAATGAGTGAATATAATTCCCTATTACCATTTTGCAAATAACTTCTCAGAACTATATTACTTAATTTTTTTAACATACTGGCAATAATATCATATATGTCATCTCATTTAACAATATTTGAATATATATTTCTACACATAACAATACATTGTGAATGTAATATGTAAAAATTAGGCAGACCTTTTGTAGAAGAGGATTTTATACTAAAAAAAAATATTGACATCAACTCAAGCTTAGACAGGTATAATATGTGTGTGTATTTGTGTCTCTCTCTGTGTGAAGTATTATAATATATTCAGTTGTTAAAGGCTGTGTATTTAATGATGGGCAGCACACTGAATGTTTTTAAAGAGAATTCACCAAATTATATAGAAAGCAGGTTTCTTCACAGTGTGGTTCCTTGCACAGCAGCATTAACATTTCTGTTTATTATTCGGCAATAAAGAACAGAATTATGCCTTTGGGGAGAAATAAATCATGTTAAAAGAAATATATGCAGAAATAAGCCTTAACAGAGAACAGAGGAATGGAAGTAGAAAGGGGGAGTATTTGAGAAGAGAAAGACAAATAGGACAAACTAAAGTCAAAGAGGGTAAACAGACATGGATATGATGATTCACAAATACACAGATTGCATAATGAAACTTCAATATGCATATAATTAACACACAATACTGAAATTTTATTTCAAACTATATAATGTCATTTCATCTATCATCAAATCAACCAGTAACTAGAGAGTAGAATTTCCAAGTGCATCTAACTGCTGACTCTAAGAGCACTTGCTGAGGTAAGAGTATTTAAAGCTTTTTAAAGATCTAAAGGGGAATCTAAGAAGAGTTACTCAAGGAAGGATGGAGTAAGCTAGTTTATGACCTGAACAATGTTTTCTCTAGATTGCTTAGTGAAGATAACTTTACAATTAGTTTTTCAAGATTAAGTGCTTTAAAATTCCCAAAACTTGTCACATTTGTAAATTATATGCAGTTAGAAATGCCAAGTTCAGACCTCTTATTCCTTGAAGTACTAACTGTCCCTCATTAATCCATATAAAACCTTGACCTACATCTCTTCTTCAAGCAGCTCTTTCTCCTTTGAGTATTGTCTTAAATACCACCTTTCCAGAGATGCCCTTCATGGCAATTAATTAAAAAAGAAAACCACACAGTACTATTGGCTATTAGACAGGTGTAATATGTGTGTGTATTTGTGTCTGGGAGAGGAAAGGAAGTTGGAACAAGTGGGTACATGGATAAAAAAGACTTTTTTCTATAAAAATAAATAAATGAAATAAAATTTAAAAAGAAAGTAATGTTTATGATTATGCACATTCTTAGGAAAATGTTATTTGAAGATATTCAATTTAAGTAGATTGTTGTTGTCTGTGTGAGTTGGTTGCTTAAGGCAATTATAGATGTGGCCTCTTCTACTCATAACTCCTGACACATTATTACAAGCTGCAGTCATTTTAATTTAGTGACCTCAGATAAACATCCAAATGAGTTTTAAAATAAAAATATTCAGATTGTACAGTTGTAAATAAAAATAAATTTGCTTTTCAGGGAGTTTGGCCGTTGGAAGGTAAATAATCTTGCAGTTGAGAGAAGAAACTTCCTTGGCTCTCCTCTGCCTCTTGCTCCTGAATTCTTCCGCAACATAAGACTCTTGGGACGGAGACCTACCCTTCAGCAAATCACAGAAAACCTTATCAAGAAATATGGGACACATTTCTTGCTATCTGCTACTCTGGGAGGTAGGAGCCTTTGAAAATATCTTTGCTTGTGTTTGCCTGTGCGTAAAAGTATATATACATCGCAGAGGGTCACTTAAACCATATCACTGATGTAGACTTCTTAGTTATCAAAAATGTTGATGAACTGATACTTAGACTTCTATGGTAATCAAACACATGAAAGATGATAGCATTACTGTTTCCTAAAAGCTTTCTAGAGTGCCAACGTACATGAAATGTATGCTTAGTTTTGACAATCTATTATACAAAGTGATATGGTAAATTGTGTTTAAAAAATAACTTCAATGCAAGTGAGAGCCATCACTTCTGGTAAAAGAGAAAAGAAATTATTTCAAGGAATAAGTGGTTAAATTTTATGCTATTTTTAATTCTGCTCTTTAGGTAGTCTGTATTTGACTTACAATTCTGGGAAGAAGAAAAACATAGCAGCTGACTGATTACATTTAAAAAGATTAAGACTTTAACTTATTTCTCAGGTTAGTGAAATTATGACACCAATAATTAAGCCTGGTTAAAAATAAGCTTAATATTGTGATTTAAATTCAGCAACTTAAAAAAAATTATTGAAGTATGCTTAAGCAGATAATAATTCAGAAAGAATATATGACACTGTCATAAAATGTTTTTCAAACTTCCAATTCTCTATATGTAATTATATGTAGGTCACAAGCTCTGGTGATTCCAGGTAATGTAACATTAGTAGTTGGTATTCCCGATTCTACTGTAAGACTGGTTGTACAGTTGGGACCAGGAAGCTTAGGGATGAGTATGTGCTTCCTTGTGAGCTTCTCCATGAATTTACAGAAGGCAGCTGTGCTGAACTTGTCAGAAGAGGCATGCTGTGGAAGACTGATTTCTTCACAGTTCTCAACATTACAGGATCAGTCCCTTCTGTTATTAGACTCACACATTAGTCTGTCAGAAATTCAAACAGTTAATTATTCCAGAATACATTCCATAAGAAACTCTGTGTTCACCTTGTAGGTGAGATACTTAATAGCAAGTCATCACACATATGAAATTCTACAAAATTTATTAGAGAATTCTTTTGTGGTGTGTCCTTCATGCAGGATAATTGAAAACGTGAGCCAATATATAATCCCTGTTTTTGATGCAATCTCAGACTTGGCACTCTCCATAGAATCTCAGTATGCTGCATTTTATAAATCCCAAATTATAAATCAAGTTTCAGTTTTCATCTTAAATATTATGTGTGCTTCTTTCTAACACTTTTTTAACTTCAGTGACTTTTAATTTACTACTTAGATGCAATTGTTTTAGAGGTCATCCTGGCCAAACAAGGATACAATAAAAGTTTCTTTTCTGTATTATTTTATCATCATATTTTTGTCATGCTCATAGAATTTATACTTATTCCAAAATTTGGTGTTTATTTGTACAATGGCTTATGGTCTTACTCATTTATCTTCTTCAAAAACAAACATAGACTGTATATGACATCATTTTTCTCTGTGATTATAATAGATGTAGTCATTACATAGGTTTTTGTTAAACCGTCTGTTCATAGTAAATGTATATGGACCAAGATTGCTCAGTTTTCTGACAAATGTACATGATTGCAATGATTACAAACAAATACTGGAATTCTAATCTTTAATGGAAGAGAAAGTATAAAGATTAATAAAGAGATTTAAGTTTCTTCAGTAAGTTTATATAGGGAGATATATAAAACAGCATATTTGTTATCTCTCTCTTATTATTTAGTTAATACTTAACTGTATGAAAGATAATAAGAAAGTAGTATCCACATACAGTATCCTGTTCTTTTTATTCGACCACCCACATTCTTTAAAGATAATGAAAGAATAGCATCTGTATGGAAGTCATACTAAGACTTTTGGAAATGAATGAAGATATCATTAATGCAGTATATTTCTCTATTTCAACATATATGGCCTTCAAATTTCTACCATTATATTACTGTACATACATATATATGAGAAATGATAAAATATCTCAACAACTATAACATTTTCCAAACTTTATCTATTGTGCTTTATAATGTAAAGTACTATAAATATAATACAATCTGAAGAGTAAAAGCAGCATTGTTTGAGGCTGCACTGTAAGAAGCTGAATAAGACAGGTATAAAGCTTCATACATTAATCAGCACAGCAGTGGGACTAAAGGAATTTCCATTTATAAAAGAGAGAGTGACTGGAAGGGGCGAGAGAGGGAAGGGAGTTTGAACAAGGGGATACATGAGTAAAAAATATGACTTTTTATAATAAAAAATAAATAAACTGTACAAGTAAAGAAAACAGAAGCACACATGCCTTGGATAGATACAATTCTTAACACATTGTTTAATATTTGCTGATTTTTTTACTTGATTTATTATTGTTATAATATGAATGGTACATTTTATTTTTCTTTCACTGTTTTTATTTTGTTATTATTACTTTGTTGCTGCTGATGCTGCTTGTGGTATCAGTGGTCCACAAGTTGTGTTTTAAAATATTCATAGTATTAAGCCACTTTGTAGATTAACTTTTCCAGTGACATCAGGGTATGGCAATATTTACACATGCTACATTATTTTCCACAAAATGCTTCAAATAATCCAAATAGCAAATATTAACAACAATGAACAGTTTAAATGAAATTGTATGTTTCAAAGTCAAAATAGAGTTGGCTATTATAAAATAAAAATCTGTCAGAAAAATAATTCAAGATAATTTAATGCACAAAATAAATAAATTAAAATATTTAGAGATAAATATATCCAAAAAATGACAGAATTCTATCATGAGAGCTATAACATGCTGATGACAATAATTAAAGCAAAAGAAAGCAAAGGTCTATATGTATTTACTGATTGGAGGAACAATCACTCTAGAATATTTTTACTACTTAAGCCAATTTGAGACTCAATGCAATCTCTGCCCTACTATTAGTGATATTACTGACAGACATAAAAAATAAACCCTTAAATTTTTAGAAAAGTAAAAAAAAAACAATCTTAATATTTAAAGACATTTTTGATATTTTGAACAGTAATAAGACATTAAACAGTTAGTGATTCAATTTCCAGATCTAAAATAAAGTTCAAAGCCATAGTAATTCATGACAAAGACATTTTCTCTCAGTATTGTGTTTGCTACATTTATGGGGAAGCCATGATCAAGCATTCACTAAAGTTCATTGAATTGTAATCCCTTACCCCAAATTTTATCATGGAATATCTCTTGAATTTAAAGATCAAAACATTTTCTATCCTAGTAGAAATTTTCAAAATGTTGCCTGTAGATTCCTTCAGGTCTTTCCATTTGATAGAGTTAATAATTGAGTTAAATTAAGTGAAAGCATTAAGTAGGTCAAGCATATACATTATCTTTAATTAGACAATAAACAATGACTAATTTCAGTCAATTAAAAATTGCAATTATAATGACTTGACTTATAATGTTTCCTTGTGTCTATTTGCTTCACATGTTTTACCTTATCAAACATGAGACTATTATATTTTGTTTTTTAAAAAACATAAGATTTATAATAATTACTTTAAACCAATTCTCTCTATACAGTTTCTTATCCTTTTCTGTCTTGAAATACTAAGAATAATTAAAATATCAAAATACTGAAGATTCATATATTAGTAATATTTAAGTAAAATATGCAAATATATTATTATTGTTTTTGTTTGTTAGATTTAATGTTATTTTTCTTTTATGTATTGATTTATCATCATCTATTAATATAAAATATAAATTTTATTTGAAATTTCTTAAAGAAGATCAAGCACTGAGAATAACTTAAAGAGTGAAAGTTGATAAGTACAGCTTTGAATTTAACAATGGTTGTAGTTAGTCTGTTCCTATGTAGGCATATTAAATAATAAAAATAACTGTTCTCTTTGTCTCTTTTCTCTAATATACATGGAACATAAAAAATAAAATCTAAGGCACCTCAAGCCAGATTAGGCTCAGCTACAGATGAAGAAATCACAGTATGTCAAAGCTAATCCCAACAGATGCACTATGGCCACCACAAATTCCTGCTAAACAACCTTTCTACAGTCAAACCAGAAGATTGTTTTTTGTTTGTTTGTTTGTTTTGTGTGTGTCTTTTAAATCATTTTATTGATCCATCATCTTTCAATAAAATAAGAATGCTTTTACTAAAATTTCACTAATGAGTATATCCCCAGCTTATCCTTCTGGGTTTGTGATAGTGCGCTCAGGAGATTATTCTCCAAATTTATCTATTTGCCCTTGATTTTTAGGATATCATTTTTCCTTACTGCTGAGTAGTACTCCATTGTGTAGATGTGCCACAGTTTCCTAATCCATTCCTCAGATGAAGGGCATCTAGGTTGTTTCCAGGTCCTTGCTATTATGAATATTGCTGCTATGAACATAGTTGAGCTAATGCTTTTGGGGTGTAAATGTGCATCTTTAGGTTATATGCCCAAATAGTGCTATTGCTGGATCCTTGGGGAGACTGATTCCCAGTTTTCTGAGAAACTGCTATACTGCACTCCAGAGTGGTTGGACAAGTTTACACTCCCACCAACAATGGAGGAGTATTCCCCTTGCTCCGCATCCTCTCCAGCATTGGCTATCATCTGTGTTTTTTATTCTAGCCACTTTGAATAGTGTAAGGTTGTATCTCAAACATGTTTTTATATGCATTTCTCTGACGGCTAAAGATTTAGAGCACTTTTTAAGTGCCTTTTAGCCATTTGTAACTCTTCTGCTGAAAATTCTCTTTTTAGTTCTGAATCCCATTTTTAATAGGATTATTTACAGTTTGGGGCTCTAGTTTCTTGAGTTGTCTATGTATTTTAGAGATCTATCCTGTGTCACTTGTAGGCTTGGTGAAAAATTTTTCCCCTTCTGTAGGCTGTCATTTTGTCTTATTGACTGTGTACTTGGCCTTAACCAACTTCTCAGTTTCAGGAGGTCCCATTTATTAATTATTTTTCTTAGTAGTCTATGCTACTGGTGTTACAATTAGGAAGTGGTCACCTGTGCCAATGTATTCAGGGGTATTTCCAACTTTCTTTGCTACCAAGTTTTATGACAACTAGCATGCTTATGTAAATGTAAGCATTTGCAAAAATAAATTGACATTAAAACATTCACTGCCGATATTAGAGACATGACAAAAATAAGTGAGAGATGGTTATTGTCAGAGTTTCCTCGGGCATTATGCTATTGATTTCAGTATAAAATCTGGATTCTCTATTTGAAGCCTTTAATAAGATATTGTGTGATAGATAAAACTCTTGATTGAATTATCATCTTTCAGGAAAAAAATCCACTCAAAACAACCTTCTTCAACATGCATTATTTTCCTAGTGTGTTTTATTTTTATAGCTTCCAGACTGTTCTTCAATGCACTAATGCTACTTGCTGTTATTTTGAACAATGATATCTAAACCTCATAACTATTATATTTCTAAAGTAGGCCATTTAATTTGAAGAATCCATACTTTAAAAGATTATACTGCCTGAATGTATTGATTCCCAGATATGGAACATATTTCATGACTGTTTTGTTTTCCCTGTTATTATAATATGTAACAAATTCAGAAATAAGAGTGCATCTCCGTAATGTATATGGAAACATAAAAATGAAACATGAGGACAAAGATGACCTCAATATTGAAGGTATCGACTTAATTAGAAAGACAGTAGTTTAAAATATTAGTAGATTTGATTTGTGGTTTAAATATTTTATCAAAATACTAGTTATTTTATAAAAATATTATATATTTACAATAATTTTAAACATTCCAGGCTGCTGTCTTCTGAATTAGATGATTTGTTCAGCTAGTCAGAGTAGTTCTGGAAAGCTTAAATTAAGTCTATGCTCTTAATTCTTTCAAGAAGTGAAAAACAATAACGGTTAGCTTAACCTATAAAATTCTGCAAAAGACAGCAGACCTATACCATTTACTGGTGCTTCCTTTGCATCTGAAGCCTTTATTTTATTTTTGCACAATTTTGTGAAAATAATAAACAAAGTAGTTAAAGAAACTGTATTTTTATTAATTTAATTTTTGTGTATGGAAGGGATGGGTTTGTTATTTGAATGTGTGTGTGCGTGTGTGTGTGTGTGTGTGTGTGTGTGTGTGTGTGTGTGTGTGGTGAGCAGTGTATACCATAATTGTAGCTTGTGGTACAGGAAGTTTTGAATTGCCTAACATAGGCTTAGGTTCTCAGTCAGAGAAATACGTTCTATTAATCACTAAGCCATCTATTATTTCCCAATAAAATTACTTTTATAATAGTTATATTACTAATTGGGTCAAATTTTGTTTCAGGATCAAACAGATGTGTTGCACTTTATTAAGTCAAACAAGTTTTAATAAATTTTTAATATAATACACAGTATAAATTTTAGTACAAACATCATTTTCAATATGAAGATTTATTTAAAGCCATAATTAAATAATTATCAAATAACATTACATTTTCTTTTCAGGTGCAAGACCTCATGACTTTTCTCTAAAAGAAATTCTTGTCAGGATGTACTTTTGTTTGCCATATTAAAAAAATTCTATTTTTTTATTTGAATCCAAACAGTATTTTCACTTTTTCTCCTGTGAAATATGTTTCATATAACGTATCCACAACTGTTATTTTTTGTCATATGCCATCTTTTCAGAATCAACTAACACTAGTTACCGTTTTCCAGCTGAATCTCTTCTAAGAAAGTATAAATTTAATTTCTTCAGTTAAAAAATAATACAAATTAGGAATCAGGTAACTGAATATATAATTATATTTTAACTAAATATGAATAATTATTTAAAACTATGAGAAATTACTTCTATGGAGATATTAATTTTGTTATAAGTAAAAGATAGCAAGGAGAGATACAGAAATATTTTCTAAAGTATGAACAACCTGTCCCATTGATATAGGATATATCAAATGAGAAAAAGGACATAGTTTTTATGGTTAGTCATGGCATTCAGTAATACTTTCTCTTTCTCTCAAACTTTTTCATTTTTCAAACATGCAAAATGAAACTCCTAAAGACTTGAAGTTAAAAAAATAACTTTTCATTATGACTGTTTGCAAGGCATTTATCTACAAAAATGGTTAAAAGACCTTGCTACAACAACAATCATGATAAATACTATAGAGTAAGTTGAAATAATTTTCCATGTTATCTGCTTTTAACATCAGTTTCTTTAGTAGTGAAGAACTAGATGATAGTTAAGTGGTAGACTGTCATTTGAGTACAATTTTACTGTGTCTTCATGCATTACCTTTATATTGATAAAGAAGCTCAATCATATGCACATTGTTTGATTAATATGTAGCTGTTATCCATGACAAAGCATAATATTTAAGTATTTTCAGCAATAGTATCAAGAGGGTGATGAATGAAGACAGTCAGAATTAGTCCTTTTGTGTCTAACAGTCTCATGAATTGAAACTGGATCAATAGCTACCACATAATCTTGGAGCTTGTTAGAAATGCACAATTGTAGAACCAGCCTCACATCAATTTAACATTTACAGGTACCTTCAATTCACATTAAGTTTAAACAGCACTTGTAGTTGCTAACTATATTTGAGGTACACTCAAGTGTTACAGAAATCTGGCTTCTCATAATTATTATGTAGAAATAATAGAAAGAATTAATGAACTTAATAGAAAAAAGTCTTTATTTTGTGTTATTTGAACTGGCTTCAAAATTAAAAGTAGCTTAATGTTATTTTACCCAGTCGAGATTCAATGCTAACTAACCTTGAGCTAAGTCCAATTACTATTTTTATTTAATTGCACTATAAGTAGCATTATGATGTTTGTGCAATTTTAGTAATAAAAATTATGTCTTGTCTTGAGGAAAGCTGATGATGATCCTAAGGGTAGTTGTATTCTTATAGAGTATTTGGGGAAACATTTTTAATTTTTCTTATTACTGTATATGGTACCTATTTATTTTCTATAATATGATTCAAATGTTGATTGACATTAAGCCAACACATACAAATTTAACCTTCAGTCTTTATGTATAAAAATAGCTCATGTTTTGGCCAGAAAAAAAATTTAAGGCTGTAAATTTCTTTTTAGTCCTTTTTTTCTAAAGCACTTTTTTTTCCCACTTTTTCATTAGAAGAGTAGGGAACAACTACCAGGCTGTACACTTTTATTATATTGAGGAAGATAATTCATAAAAGAAAAATGTACAAGCAATGAGGAAATCAGAGATGCCTGGAGTGCATGCTGAGTTGATCTACCTTGGGACCTCTTGTCTTGTCTGGGGAGGAGATGGGGGAATGGGGAGGAGGGAGGCTGAAGGCTGACTGGCAGGGTTTGTGGGGGAAGGGAAGGGAAGGGAAGGGAAGGGAAGCAAGAAGATACATGGATAAAATGACTTTATTTTATAAAAAAAAATAGATAAACTACTTACCAGGAAAAAGAGAAATAATTTTGAAGTTTTCAAGAAATACATAACAATAAAAAAGTACAGGCAAATGAACCCAAGTTTTAAAGGACAAAGCACTCACACATATTGTAAAATTTCATATAAGAAATAATGTGGTTCTATATTACAAATATGTAATGGCATATTTTGAGATACATGCCTATATCAAATGTAAAAACTTTAAGTATATTTAACCCAAATTAAGATGTTTCTTCATTTTGGGGATAAACACCTTCAGCAATGTAGCAGGATACAAAATTAACTCAAAGAAATCAGTAGGCCTTCTATAAGGAAAACATTACTCGTCATTATAGCAGCAAATAGCATTAAATGCCTTGGAGTAACTATAACCAAAGAAGTAACAGAACTATTTGACAAAAATTTTAAATCACTGAAGAAAGAAATTGAAGAGGATATCAGAAAATGGAAAGCTCTCCCATGTTCTTGGATTGGTAGGATCATCATAGTAAAAATGGCAATTCTACCAAAGGCAATCTACAGATTCAATGCACTGCCCATCAAAATTCCAACACAATACTTTTTGGACCTTGCAAGAACAATACTCAATTTCATTTGGAATAACAGGAAAGTCAGAATTTCCAAAACAATTTTACTCAACAAAAGAACCTCAGGAGGTATCACCATCTGTGACTTCAAGTTATACTATGGAGCTACAGTAATAAAAACAGCCTGGTACTGGCATAAAAACAGACTTGTGGATCAATGGAATAGAATTGAGGATCCAGACATTAACCCAAAAACCTATGAACACCTTATCTTTGACAAACAGGCCCAAAATATTCAATGGAAAAAAAGGTAGAATATTTAACAAATGGTGTTGGCATAGCTGGATGGAAGTGTGTAGAAAAATGCAAATGGATCCGAGCCTGTCACTCTGCACAAAACTCAAATCAAACTGGATCAAAGACCTCAACATAAACTCAGCCACTTTGAACTTGATAGAAAAGAAAGTGAGAAATACACTTCTACGAATTGGCACAGGCTACCACTTCCTAAATATAACACCAGTGGCACAGACACTAAGACCAACAATCAATAAGTGGGATCTCCTGAAGCTAAGAAGCTTCTGTAAAGCCAAAGACATGGCCAATAGGACAAAATGACAGCCTACAGAATGGGAAAAGATTTTCACCAACCCTACAAGTAATAGAGGACAGATCTCTAAGATATATAATGAATTCAAGAATCTAGAGCTCAAAATCTTGAATAACCCAATCAAAAAATGGGATTCAGATGTAAAAAGGGAATTCTCAGCAGAAGAATTACGAATGGTTGAAAGGCACCTGAAAAAGTGCTCATCATCTTTAGTCATCAGAGAAATGCAAATCAAAACAACTTTGAGATACCATCAGACACCTGTTAGATTGGCTAAGATAAAAGACACAGAGGACAGCCTATGCTGGAGAAGATGTGGATCAAGGGGAACACTTCTCCATTGTTGGTGGGAGTGTAAGCTTGTTCAGCCACTTTGGAATGCAGATGGCGGTTTCTCAGAAAATTGAGAATCAATCTCCCCAATGACCCAGCAATACCACTTCTGGGTGTATACCCTAAAGATGCACAGTCACACTCAAAAGGCATTAGCTCAACTATGTTCATAACAGCATAATTTGTAATAGCAAGAACCTGGAAACATCCTAGATGTCCCTCAACTGAAGAATGGATTAACAAACTGTGGTACATCTACACAATGGAGTACTACTCAGCAGTAAGAAAAAATGATATCCTAAAATTTGCAGGCAAATGGATGGACTTGTAGAATATCCTCCTGAGCGAGTTATCACAGACTCAGAAAGATAAGCAGGGGATGTACTCACTCATTAGTGGACTCTAAACAAACAAACAAGTAAAAAGCAAAGTATGCCCAAGCTGTAAACCACAACCAATGAACAGCTTGGGATCAAAAACATCCTGGACTGACTCCTTGGATCCCAATCCCCCTAGAAGAACACCCGACTCACTCTTGAGGGAGAGGGGAGAAAACTGGATCTGCCACGAGTGGAGACTCAACTTATCAATATTGGGGCAGCGGGACCATGGGACTGTCTGCAGCCTGCCCTGGGATGGGATGGAGATTTGTGGAGAAGAAAGAATGACCTGATGTCGTAGGAGGAGAAAGGACCTTGAATAAGGATACAAAGGTTTGAAAGTGTGACTTCTCTGTTCATAATAAAAATAATAAAAAAAGAAACAATCTAAAAAAAAAAGATGTTTCTTCATGGAGGAGAGTGTCTCTTTGTATTGCTTTAAGTGTAACGATGCTGAAGATAATATTCATTTGCTCCCTGAACTTATTATTTATTTATTTGTCAGAAATATTGTATGATAGTGCAGTAAACCCATAACTGCACCAATCACAAAATGAATAAAATGTGGTCAAGCAGAAGAGTTTGATTCAACATGTAAGTAACATTAATGAAAGAAAATGAGTCTATAAATTTGATACAAAAAAAAAGAGAATAGTGTGGGAGGAGTGAAAGGTGAGAAAAGGAAGAGAAGAGAAAGAGAAGATCTACTGTTTTGGACTATTACCTTAACCGTGGAAAGTAGTGATACTTTTGTTTATCTGGCATGATGACCCACACCTGGTTCACTTTTTCTCTGCTGATCAGTGTACTCCCTTTCAATATCATAAGAAATAGTTCAGATTCTTATATGGGTAAGTGATCCAAATATGCTTATTTACCGCCATTAAACAATAAATACTTGCATAGAAAAATATAATGTGTTGAATTATCAATTTAACCCCAGGATTCATGTAATGATGGATATTTTAAAATAATATGAGATTATGATTATAAAATTTTTCTTCCTTTTACAAACCCTATTATATATTCTTATATATATAAATCCTCCCTATATTCCTTCAAATTTATGACCCCATTTTTTGCTTTTTTATTTCATGTGTGAATGTTTATGTATATATATATATATACATACAAACAAACACACACATATATATACCAGAGTTTTATATATAACTCTATATAATATATAATGTAATAAATATATATTTCTAAGTATAACTCTGGTATGTATAGTTCATACCCCTTTATTTCCATGTAAGTTTTTTAGGGCTGGTCATTTAGTACTGAAAAAGGAATTACTGTTTCTTATTTTAGCAATATAAGAGTTTTTCCTACATGTATGTTTACTGGTGCCCTGTAACCAAGAAGGTGTTAGTTGCCATGTGTTCTGGGATTGTCAAGAGCAACAAGTGGTCTGAACCATTTAGTCATTTCTCCAAACCCTTCATGTAACTCTAATCCTGTCAGTGTCTGTTCTAAGTTTTAAGAATATTACCTCTACTACTAATAATGTGATATACACATAGGAACAAAGCTTGTCACAAACCAAGTAAAAAGTAAATAGAATTCACATTTTTTAATTTCTATGTCTGTTGGAATTAACATTGCTGATTTTGCAAAGCAAGACGGGAAAAGTAAAAAAGTAACTAAAGAAGCCATGTTTTGGGGTACATAAAGATCTCAGCAAATTGTTGGTATAATATCGAAATTGTGATGTGGTTTTGTTCTATTTTTTTCTGTGTTTCACATTTTTCATGAGGGGCAAAAATCCTTGGATTTGTGCTTTTACAGTCCATAAGCCACCACAGCATTTTAGTTTCAGGAGTCAGCTTCAAGGTTTCCACTGGAATATTCAGATATTTTCCTATCTGCTGTCATTTATACCTTTCATGTTCTAGCAGACTTGGGATGTTGTGAATATCACTTTCAAAAGTATAGTTGTCATTTGCAATGTGTTACTGCCCTTTAAAACTATCTTGCTTATAGATAGCAGGAGGTTTACATGTACATTTCTAAAACATTTGTATAATTCAATACTTGTTAAAAATTTAAATTGAGAAATTAATCTTCTTTCTCAAATTATTGTTTAAATTTCTCAAATGATTTGAATACTGTAAAAATTGGGAAATATGACAGTGGTTCATATTTTTAATATTAAAAAACTAATTCCTTTTTTTGTTTGTTTTCTTTTTTATTGTGTTGAAGCTGAGTATGCCATTTATTGCTAAATTATATTGCATATTTTTATTATGAATAAAGTTATATTTTTAGCCACATATCCCTCCCCTTCTTCAAACTCCCTTCCCCCTCCTACCCATCCCAGTTACTCTCTCTTCTGCCCATCTCTTTATCTCCTCCGAGCAGGGCAGGAGGTCCCAAGGTCCCAAGGTCACATTGTGGCTTAGTTCAGCATCCACTCAAGGTAGATCCACTTTCCTCACCCCAACATCAAGACTGGGTCAGGTGTTCCTGGGGAGGGAATAGGCTGCAAGGTGCTGGCCCAAGGCCTTTCAGATCCCAAGCTGTTAGGGCTGGCCACGGGGGGGGGGGTGTTAATTATGCTCCAGTAAGTAAATGAGTAATATGAATGAGATTTTTTTTCTAAATGGGAAGATAATAAGAATGGGTAAGAATCTGAGAGGACTGATAACTGAGTTTGATGGGTTGCATGATGTAAAATCACCAAATAATAAATATATGAAATCTGTTTTTAATATTAAAAATATTATTTTCAATATAATTGATGGTTCTTGAAAATACGGCATATGAGTAACATGAAATAGATGCTTGGAATAATATAAACAATAAGTTAGCAATGATTTTTTTAAAAAAAATGTTTACAACTTATACTGAGATCTAAACTGCTTTTCATATTTGATTTAAGGGTTATCTTTTACATACATGAATATTAATACCATATTACAAAGGAAAAATAAGCAATTTGTAAGTGAGCCAACTTTATTAGACTATTACAAGCGCACTACTGTTCTTCAACATCAGAAACATTTCGATAATCAAAATATCATAGGTAATAAGGATGATCGTGTGTAGATTTCTGTGGTTAAAGAATCAGTTACATGAACTTAATATAAAAATATAAGATTTTCACCTTGAGGTACAATAAAATTAGGGAAAAAAGAATGACGTCATATTCATTATCCTCCTTTTTGTTGTGCCACAGGCTGTAGAGAAATTACGTTGTTCAATGTTCCTAAAAATTTGAGAGAGGATATTACATTTCATTTGGAACTGAAGGCACTAACAGTCTATGTAACTTTAATAAAAAATATCAAGATTATCAAGGAAAGAACAGATAATAAAAAAAATTATTCATTATGTATGGTAGCAAAATTATGCATACTCTCTCATATATTATTCTCTTTATAATTTCTTATTTAAATTGTTCAAATTTGAATAAATAACAGTAAAATTACTAAACATATAATTATATTAATATATTCAATATTTGTATTTTATTTTTATTTTATGAAGTCTCTTGATTTTTCTCAAGGTAAAAGAGAGTACAAACGCCTCTGATTATATATACTAATATAATATAAATGATAGGAGGTAATTAACTCTTCCTGCTTGTTCATTACTGGTCCATATTTCCTTATGTACTTATCTGCGTAAGTATGGAAAATTTGGTATGCACTCAGCATATTTTGAGCCATTCTTTCTAAAGCAGGGATTATTGCATTTTGCTATGTCTTATTTTCAATTTTGGGTAGTATTTTAAAAAGAAAAGGCCCAAAGTTACTCCAGAAATTTATTTGTCTATTTTGTTGAGAGCTATATCTTTATTTTTTCTTATTAAAGAGCTATATCTAATTATTCATTTATAAAGTAATAATTAGGAAAAGATATTCATCATCAAGTTTATTGTGGCATTATTGATGATTAAAAGTTTATTTCTAGATATCATGATCCATTTTAATGTATTATATATACAGTATACAGAAAAGTGTGCCAGTTCTCATTATAAATGGTTGTAAGCCACCATGTACTTGCAGGATATTGAACTCAGGACCTAGGGAAGACAGTCAGTGCTCTTAACCTCTGAGCCATCTTATTGGTATCATGATCTTATAGGTATATTTTTTCTTGACTTCCAACTTCCAAATAACCATATGGACAATACTTATTAATTTTGAAAACATTGCTGATAGCTTAGTCTTGTTTCTAACTACCACTTGAAACAAATTATCCCATTTCTAATTATTTGCATTCTGCCTTGTTACATTTTTTTTTTTTACTGCCTATGCTGCTTGATTGCTTCCTCCATGACCAGCTGTGGACTCCTTATTTTTCTTCTAAGAATCCACTTTGCCTGGAAAATGAAGCCTAACTATTGGCCAATTAGCTTTTTTTCTTTTATTATTATTATTATTATTATTATTATTATTATTATTATTAACAAAGAAGTCAAACTTTCTGTCATGTATATCCTTATTCAAGGTCCTTTCCCCCTCCCAACACATCAGGTCATTCTCTTTTCTCCACAACTCCCCCCGCCCGCCCTGCGGGCAGGTGGCAGGTGGTCCCAAGGTCCCACTGTCCCAATATTGCTTAGTTCAGTCTCCATTCCTGGCAGATCCAGTTTTCTCCCTGCAACCTCAAGACTGAATCAGGTGTTCCTCTAGGGGGAGTGGGATCCAAGGAGTCAGTCCAAGATGTTTCTGATCCCAAGCTGTTCAGTGGTTGTGGTTTGCAGCTTGGGCATCCTTTGCTTTTTACTTGTTTGTTTGTTTGTTTGTTTAGAGTCCGCCAACTAGCTTTTTATTAAATTAATTACAGTGACATATTATTGCACAGTAAAAAAGAATATTCCACAATAATATATGCTATTTTTCCTTAATTTACTAGTAATGAAATAGCTTCACACTAGTAAAATTATCACAATTGTTCAGGAGTAAAAATTTTATCACTCTTACTGTAGATATTCTTTTTAACACTTTATTTTTAATCTTTCATTAAGAATAATAAACATTGGCTGTGTGTATATATTTTCAAGTATTTGTGCCAATTTTATGTGAAATTATGTAAAGATATTTTTCTTTCATAATTTCTAGTAACATTTCAATAAATCTTTTATTTTCACCTTCATAGTTTTGGCAGAATCAACTTTTGAAATCATCTGTGACAACTCAGAGAATTTTATGTCTAAAGTATTCTATTTCCAAGAATCCAATAACTCATATTTAAAGAGTGTCACAGACCCCTCAGGAAATCCAGAAAATTTTCAGGTCATATTTTGAAAATCTATAATCCACAAAATGGAAAACCTAGAAGAAATGGACAGCTTTTTGGATAGGTACCATTTACCAAAATGAAATCAAGATCAGATTAAATACATAAAAAGACCTATAAAATAAAGGAAATTGAAACTGCCATTAAAAGCCTCCCAAGTAAAAAAAAAAAGCCCAGGCCCAGATGGTTTCAGTGCAGAATTCTACCAGACAGTCAAAAAAGAATCACGACCAATACTCCACAAACCATTTCACACAGTAGAAACTGAAGGAATATAGCCCAACTCGTTTTATGTGGCTACAGTTACCCTAATACACAAGCAACTCAAAGATGCAACAAAGAAAGAGAACTATAGACCATTTTCCCTTATGGACACCTTCATCATTGTAGCAGGATACAAGATAAACTCAAAGAAATCAGTAGCCCTTATATACACTAAAGATAAAAGGGCTGAAAAAGAAATAAGGGAAACATCACCTTTTATAATAGCTGAAAATAGCATTAAATACCTTGCAGTAACTATAACCAAAGAAGTAACAGATCTATTTGACAAAAATTTTAAATCACTGAAGAAAGAATTTGAAGAGGATATCAGAAAGTGGAAAGGTCTCCCATGTTCCTGGATAGGTAGGATCAACATAGTAAAAAATGGCAATTCTACCAAAGGCAATCTACAGATTCAATGCACTGCCCATCAAAATCCCAACACAATATTTTTTGGACCTTGAAAGAACAATACTCAATTTCATTTGGAATAACAGGAAAGCCAGGATTGCCAAAACAATTTTGCTCAACAAAAGAACCTCAAGAGGCATCACCATCCCCGACTTCAAGTTATACTGTAGAGCTACAGTAATAAAAACAGCCTGATACTGGCACAAAAACAAACTTGTGGATCAATGGAATATAATTGAGGATCCAGACATTAACCCAAAAACCTATGAAAACCTGATCTTTGACAAAGAAGTCCAAAATATTCAATGCACAAAAGATAATATCTTTAACAAATGGTGTTGGCATAGCTATTTTTAGTGTGTAGAAAAGGGCAAATAGATCCAAGCCTGTCACCCTGCACAAAACTCAAATCCAAGTGGTTCACAGACCTCAACATAAACCCTTCCACTCTGAACTTGATAGATAAGAAAGTGGGAAATACCCTCAACAAATTTTCACAGGCAACCACTTCCTTAATATAACACCAGTGGCACAGACACTAAGAACAACAATCAATAAGTGGGACCTCCTGAAAGTGAGAAGCTTCTGTAAAGCCAAGGACACTGTCAATAGGACAAAATGACAGCCTACACAATGGGAAAAGATTTTCATCAACCCTACAAGTGATAGAGTGCTGACCTCTAAAATATATAAAGACACTAGAACCCAAAACTTTGAATAACTCAATCAAAAAATGGAGTTCAGAACTAAAAAGGGAATTCTCATGAGGAGAATTATGAATGGCTGAAAGGCACTTGAAAAAGTCCTCAATTTCTTTTTCTTTGCTGAAATATTAAAGAGAGAAACACCACAGTCATATCTCATCCAGCTATCATCCAGTTTCCTCAGCTTTGCTCCTAGTCGCTTCTAATTGCTGCTGTTTTCCTAAGCCTGCCTTAAATACCTTTCTTGCCCAGCTGTAGCCCATTCAGGTTAGAATTAAAGATGTGAGCTACTCTATTTGGTAGTCAGCCTTGAACTCACAGAAACACAGAAAGTTCTCTATTATGGGATTAAGGGCATAGGTCACCACTAGCAACTTCCCAGCTCCCCCCATGCCATTTGCTGATATTAAAGATGTATGCCATTGAAATCCAGCTGTTTGGCCTTGTTCTCACAGAGATTCTCTGGATACCCTTACTGTGTGAGTAACCACTGCTCTGTTATCCCTGGAACTTCTGGAAATCCAGAACAATCTCCCAAGTAATGGGACTAGTAGTGTGAACTACCTCTACCTAGTTTGACTCTGGGTTGGTCTCTTGATATCCCATGTTTTATTAAATATATAGTGTATCACCACAGGGACCAAGATAAGTTGGCCCATTGCTATTGTGTCTGTAGAGAAGGGGTACATTATGATGGCAGAACATGGTGGGAGAAGTTACTCACCTCATGGTAACTAGAGAGCAAAAGGAAGAGAGCAGGGAGGGTCCTTTTCTGGAATTTATATCTAATGTGTAGGCTCTCCACTGAAACCTAGTTCTTAAAGATTCCACGATTTCCCATAGTGCCATGATCTAAGAACAAAGATTGTATCATGAGTTTGTCCCAAAATAACAATGCTTAAGTATAGCACAGAATGTGAGAAATCAAAAAGAACATTCTTGAATGACTGTTCAGTGTACTAATCCCAACCTTGTACCCCCAAAGTCTCTTACCTCATTCTTTCTTTTCCTTCTTTATTTATTTTGTATTTATCAAGAAAAACATTAAAATGAATTTAAAATGCTGATAAGTTAACAATAACTATAAAGAAGATAAAAATCATAAGCATGATTTATCAAGGGTGATAATGCAAATAAGATTGCTGCACATATATTTTCTTTGTGTTCAGCTTTCCCTCTGAATTTTTTTTCCCATCCCTGTATATCCTTATTCAAGGTCCCTTCCCCCTCCCGCCACATCAGGTCATTTTTCTTCTCCACAACTGCCCATCCCCTCCCTGGGCAGGGAGCAGACAGTCCTATGGTCCCACTGACACAATAATGCTTAGTTCAGTCTCCACTCCTGGCAAATCCAGTTTTGTCCCCCCTCCCTCAAGAGTGAGTCAGGTGTTCCTATAGTTGGAGTGAGATCCAAAGGTTCAGTCCAGGGTGTTTCTGATCCCAAGCTGTTTAGTGGTTGTGGTTTGCCGCTTGGGCATGCATGGCTTTTTTTCTTGTTTTTTGTTTAGAGACCACTAATGTGTGAGTACATCACCTGCTTATCTTTCAGAGTTTGTGATACTTCGCACAGGAGGATATTCCAAATCCATCCATTTGCCTGCAAATTTTAGGATATTATTCTTTCTTACTGCTGAGTAGTATTCCATTGTGTAGATGTACCAGAGTTTGTTAATCCATTGTTCAGTTGAGGGACATCTAGGTTGTTTCCAGGTTCTTGATATTACAAATAATGATGCTATGAACATAGTTGAGCTAATACCTTTGGAATGTGAATTTGCCTCTTTAGGGTCTACACTCAGAAGTGGTATTACTGAGTCCTTGGGGAGATATATTCTCAATTTTCTGAGAAACTGCCATATTGCATTCCAAAGTGGCTGAACAAGCTTACACTCCCACCAACAGTGGAGGAGTGTTCCTCTTGCTCTGCATCCTCTCCAACATAGGCTGTCATCTGTGCCTTTTATCTTAGCCAATCTAACAGGTGTTAGGTGGTATCTCAAAGTTCAACATCCACTCCTGGCAGTTACAGATTCCATATCCCAACATCAAGACTGAGACAGGGGTTCCTCTAGAAGGAGTGGCATCCAAGGTGTCAGTCCAAGATGTTTCAGATCCCAAGCTGTTCAGTGTATGTGGTTTGTAGCTTGGACATGCTTTGCTTTTTGCTTTTTTGTTTAGAGCCCACTAATGAGTGAGTACATCTCCTCCTTATCTTTCTGGGTTTGTGATGACGCGATCAGGAGGATATTCTCCAGAACAATCCTGCATCCATTTGCCTGCAAATTTTAAGATATGAGAGGTCTGTTGCTTCTTGTGAATCTCTGAAATTTTTAAATGTACATATACAAAATAGGGGAAAATTCACTTTTAGTTTTTTTGGGGGGGTTGGAGATGCAAGAGATGGAGTGAAAAAACTTGATCCATGATTTACAGATATTAAAGGGAAGCAATAAGTAGAAGTCAGGGTGACTACATTTGACTATTCAGAGAGCTGTCTAGCATTAGATGGACAAGAGAACTAAACATCAGGTCACCACATGATCTGTCAGTGTTCATATGCTCAGTTATATGTCCTGTTAGCATTGATATGGATAGCCATGTTGTTGTGCCCAAATTCCCCAAAGAGATCACCAAGAAACAGAGAAGTCCAGAATTCAACAGGAAGGTTTATTTAGGTAAATAAAAGCTATGGCAGGGAACCCAGTCAGCTATTTTTTTTCAACTTCTTTAGCTATAAGAGAAATGCAAATCAAATCAACTTTAAGCAGTGGATGTACTCACTCATTAGTGGACTCTAAACAAAAAAGTGAAAAGCAAAGCATGCTCAAGCTGTAAATCACAACCACTGAACAGCTTGGGATCAGAAACACCCTGGACTGACTCCTTGGATCCCACTCCAATAGAGGAACACCTGACTCAGTGTTGTGGTTGTGGGGAGAAAACTGGATCTGCCAGGAGTGGAGGCTGATCTAAGCAATATTGTGTCAGGGGGACCTTGGGACTGCCTGCTTCCTGCCCAGGGAGGGGATGGGGAGTTGTGGAGAAGAATGACCTGATGTGGTGGGAGGGGGTAGGAACCTTGAAAAAGGATATTCAAGTATAGAAAATGTGACTTCTTTGTCCATAATAATAAAATAAAATAAATAAATAAAAAGTAATAAATAAATAAATAAATAATATCATACACCCTGGTAAAGTAGGCTTCATCCCAGAAATGCATGGATTGTTCAACATACAAAAAAACTGTAAATGTCATCCATTATATAAACAAACTGAAGGAAAAAAATCCACATGATTATATTCTTAGATGCTGAAAATCCCTGGACAAAATCCAGCACTACTTTTTGAAAGATGAAGAATTTAAAAAAATAATTATTTTTATGGTTTCAATTTTGATATATTTTCTATTTGCTATATCAAATGTTCATGCATTTTGTTCTTTCATTGGGGTAAAATGTATGTTTACAGTCATTAGTGTATTTCCTATCTGTTCAAATTAGCTATGTGTTTTATTATAAAATATGTATAATTTTTCATAGGTACTGGAGCTAAATATTGCTCTTGTGAATAATCTATGTTCTATTGTAAGCATACTCTTTTAGTTTTTAAGTGGGCAAAATAGCACATAATACATGGTTCCTGACAAAGATCATGCACCAAATTTGACAATTATTTGTTAGGTAAATATGCAAAGATGTTAAAGCTTAAGAAGAAGTTCTTTACATTCAACTTAGATAGTATGGGTGCTTTTTATTACCATTTGATCTTTGGAAACCAAAGCTTCCCTGTGGCCCACTATAAGTATTATTATTATCAGCTTCAATGACTTTGAGTTTAGTGATCTACATAGTGCTTATTAATGGACCATATTTTAATTCATAATAGGAAGGGAACTTGTGATTGATTTGCTAATGTATTTGCATGTGCATAAAGTATGACTTTATTCATAATAAAAAAGAAAGTAGAACACTTTAAAAAAATATATTCTTTACATCCATTTCAAATGAATAGCAAAATCTTGCATACGTTTTCTTGTTTTCATATTGATATGTTGCTCACTTGGTAAAACTTATGTTTTAATACAATGCTTCAAAATTTCACTAATTGTTTAATTAGACTTAGTCATTTGCAGTATTCACTAAGTAAAACTTTATGACAAAGTCAATTAATTTACTCATATCATCTTTTAGTTTCTTGATATGATGTTTACTAAATATATATTTATATTCAATGCCTTTAAAGTCTGTGATTCTTTTAGGGTACCTGGGAAAAATTATAAAAATTGTTAAAACTTCATTAAATTTTGTGGTTTTCTCTCATTTCTTCTTCACAACAGTTTGTAGGTATTTATTCTTGGTGATGGTTATGAAAATTACATTATCTGGGAAATACAATCGTTTTTATATCATTAATACAGGAGAGGAGTCACTCACAATTTTTGTGGACAAGCGGAAGCTGAGCAAAAGATCTGAAGGAAGTGACACAAGCACCAATAGTTCCTCTGTCACTCTGGAGACCCTACATCAGTTGGCTGCCTCCTATTTTATTGACAGAGACAGCACTCTTCGCAGACTTCACCATATACAAATTGCATCCACTGCCATCAAGGTAAGCATGAACCAGCACTAACAGTTGCCTTCTCCTTGTTTTTATCCCATTTCAATGATGCATTTTAGCTATTAGTTGGCCAAGTGATTTAAATGAATATGTTACAAAATTGTTTTTTTTTTACTTTTTTCAATTATTTTTAATTATAAGATAATAATTATATGCACTTTGGTGCACTATTTTCAAGTGATAATTAGATCAAAGTTTTTGCTTCTTTTTATATGAGGAAATAACAATTATTTAATATAGAAGATCAGTCTGATGGAAGACAATGAGATTTTGTATGTAAGATAAAGCTTAAAACTTATAGATTATATTCACAATTGCTCCTTGTATTATGATTTTAAAATATAGCAAAATGTTCAAGCATAATGAAAGGGAGTTACAGCAAAAATAAAATTACAAGGAGTTCTTCTCTAAGGTATTTAGAAATAACGTTAGAATACACAAGTATTTGGAGTAGATTTCTGGAAGACAAATATATCCAAATGTGTAATTAGTAGAACAATTTGATTTTATACTTATTAAGTTTGACTCTCAAAACTAATCACATGAAAAGTGATATAGGAAAATCATCAAAAAATATGGGAAATAGAGAAAGGAAAATCAGAGAATGATGTTTTTGACAGGTGGGATTTTTATGATTATACACTTTTTGTGGCATTTATATAGAATACTAAGCCAATCATATCATTGTTTGGCCAATAGCAAGAGTATTAATAACTCAGTAGAGAATAAGCACAGTAGGTCCTGGAATGAATGTAGCAATATTCAAATAAAAACAAAAAAAATAATATTTTTGTCATCTTTTATCAAGACATGGTGTACTTAATACAAAAAAGATTTAGCCAAAATATCATTGTTTTATGAAATTAAAATAAATGTGTGCATGTTGTTATGCCTATAAGGTAAAGGATGATCATTTTGACATTAGGGAAAATGTGATAATGCCCACTATCAAACACACACATATGAAAGATATTCTAAGAAAATATTGAAATATGTTTAGCAGAAAGATTATCAAACAATATTGAATGTTCTGACATAGGAATGTATATTATCTCTAATACAAGAATTTGGAAATTTTTTCTGTAGATGTAAATTATAAAATGTAATTTTAGATATATTATACTTTATAAAATATAATTTATAATTCATAAATCAGCCTCTAATATTGTAAAACTGAGCATATAAGCAATATTTAAACTGTATAGGTAAACATGTAGCCAGTACAATTTCCATATCTTTGATGATGCAGAAATCCTTTAAGTTAGGATATTGTTAGATATTTACTTGACAATGCTGTAAAGAAATATACTTTAGCAGAAATCAATTTTAATAATGAAAACAAGGTTTATAATTTCTAATATAGAAGGCATGGATATATGTTTATTATGTAGTTATTGACTTTTTATTCATTAAAGTAGAAATATACAGCTGAGTTTTTAACACTCACAAGTAAAAAGTATTAACTCACTCTTCATGGTTAAAATCAATAACTATTTCCCCATAGACATTTTTTTAACAAAAGAATTATGTCACTGAAAGCAAATGTTTTAATGTATCATGTAACTGTATACAGAAAATGTTTAGACTTTGCCTACACAACAAGTTTTGTTAGAAGGATAAGACCCCACATAGTTCACAGTATAGCTGTGTAGTAGAAGTGGGAAGCAGAAAGAAGCAGCTCTGGTAAGAAATGAGGAATTCTGAAACTGCCTTTTTTTATTATTATTATTATGAACAAAGAAGTCACACTTTCTAACCTTGTATATCCTTATTCAAGGTCCCTACCCCCTCCCACCACATCAAGTCATTCTTCTCGACAACTCCCCATCCCATCCCTGGGCAGGCTGCAGGCAATCCCATGGTCCCACTGCCTCAATATTGCTTAGTTCAGTCTCCACTCCTGGCAGATGCAGCTTTCTCCCCCTCCCTCAAGAGTGAGTCGAGTGTTCCTCTAGGGGGAGTGTGATTCAAGGAGTCAGTCCAGGGTGTTTCAGATCCCAAGCTGTTCATTGGTTGTGGTTTGCAGCTTGGGCATACTTTGCTATTTTCTTGTTTGTTTGTTTGTTTAAAGTCCACTAATGAGTGAGTACATCCCCTGCTTATCTTTCTGAGTTTGTGATACCTCACTCAGTAGGATATTCTCCAAATCCATCCATTTGCCTGCAAATTTTAGGATAGCATTATTTCTTGCTGCTGAGTAGTATTCCATTGTGTAGATGTACCAGTTTGTTAATCCATTCTTCAATTGAGGGACATCTAAGTTGTTTCCAGGTTCTTGCTATTGCAAATAACACTGCTATGAACATAGTTGAGCTAATGCCTTTGGAGTGTGATTGTGCATCTTTAGGGCATACACCCAGAAGTGGTATTGCTGGGTCCTTGGGGAGATTGATTCTCAGTTTTCTGAGAAACTGCCATACTGCATTCCAAAGTGGCTGAACAAGCTTACACTCCCACCAACAATGGAGGAGTGTTCTCCTTGCTCTGCATCCTCTCCAGCATAGGCTGTCCTCTGTGTCTTTTTTCTTAGCCAGTCTAACAGGTGTCTGATGGTATCTCAAAGTTGTTTTGATTTGCATTTCTCTGATGGCTAAAGATGATGAGCACTTTTCATGTGTCTTTCAGCCATTCATAGTTCTTCTGCTTAGAATTCCCTTTTTATATCTGAATCCCATTTTTTGATTGGGTTATTCAAGGTTTTGGGCTCTAGATTCTTTAGTTCTTTATATATCTTAGAGATTAGTCCTCTATCACTTGTAGGGTTGGTGAAAAGCTTTTCCCATTCTGTAGGCTGTCGTTTTCTCCTATTGACAGTGTCCTTGGCTTTACAGAAGCTTCTTAGCTTCAGGAGATCTCACTTATTGATTGTTGGTCTTAGTGTCTGTGCCACTGGTGTTATATTTAGGAAGTGGTCGCCTGTGCCAATTCGATGAAGTTTATTTCCCACTTTCTTTTCTATCAAGTTTAAAGTGGCTGGGTTTAAGTTGAGGTCTTTGATCCACTTGGATTTGAGTTTTGTGCAGGGTGACAGCCTCGGATCTATTTGCATTTTTCTACACACTTCCATCCAGCTATGCCAACACCATTTGTTAAATATACTATCTTTTTCCCATTGAATATTTTGGGTCTCTGTCAAATATCATGTGTTCATAGGTTTTTGGGTTAATGTCTGGATCCTCAATTCTATTCCATTGATTCACAAGTCTGTCTTTATGCCAGTACCAGGATGTTTTTATTACTGTAGCTTTATAGTATAACTTGAAGTCAGGGATGGTGATACCTCCTGAGGTTCTTTTGTTGAGTAAAATTGTTTTGGCAATCCTGGCTTTTCTGTTATTCTAACTGAAATTGAGTATTTCTCTTTCAAGGTCCAAAAAATATTGTGTTGGGAGGGAAAAACTAATTTTGAGTTTGAAAACTTGTACTCTCACCATGATGGCGTGGGTACCTGATATTTTCCCTTCTTCCACTAACCATAAGAGCTCTTGAAGTTCTAAATTTCTGTCCAGAGCATGAAGGAAATTTGGCAGTAGTCAAGCTTTAGATAATGGAGAAGAAAAAAATGTGTGATTAGGATGATGAATATAGATGTTATAAATGAAAATATTTAATATTATCAATAAAGTATAAAAAAATCGCTAGAATTGTTCTTGTGCCCAGTCACAATAGCATATCTGTGAGCTCAGAAACAGATAATCACTAATTATACAAGATGGAGGGGCAAAGAGACTGAGAAGCAGGCAATTAAGGTTCCTAGATTTAATTCTGTCTTCAACGCCACTAATTTTAGAGAACATAAGATTAAGTGACTGACTGGTAATGTCTGAAGCAGTTTGAGCTATATTTGTAGATACTCTGAAGAGTTTATGCCACTGCATTGTGTTCAATTTGGAATAAAGATCAACATTAGGTGTTCACATTAGCCCAGAAAAACAGATATTTTAAAGCAGAAATGCTCTAAGAATCATCCTTATGTGAATTAAAAAAATGCCTTGTTTCCTTGTGTATGATAGGACATATTACACACAATATATAAATGACAGAGTAAACATGGTAAACATAGGCAAAGAGCTGTTGAGACATATTCAAGAATGGCCAGATATAAAAATATAACACACACACACACAGTGTGAATAAACTATAATAAAATACCAATAATAAAAACAATGTATTGAAATAAATAGTTCAATACAAAACATTTGTTATACTGTATTGAAATTATTTTTTCACTAAATCCCTAGAGCTTCTATTTATTACCTTTATAATTATATTATATTAAATGATATTAAAAATAAAATTCAGTTTCCTTGTTTGATTATAGCCTACATGGTCAAAGTGCCATGTGGTAGGCATTTTATTTCTTGAATAAATATTGACAAAGGTTATTTCAGTGTCTAAGGATGTGATCATGTGGCTTTTTTCTTTCACTTTGTTTATATGATGGATGGTATTTATGGTTTTTTGTATTTTGAGCCATCCCTGCATTCCTTGGATGAAGCCTACTTCACCATGATGGATGATGTTTTTTCATATGTTGTTGTTTACAGTTTGCCAGAATTTTGTTGAGAATTTTAGCATCAATATTCATGATGTAAATTCGTCTGTAATTCTCCTTCTTTGTTGTGTCTTTGAGTGGCTTGGATATTAGGATAATTACCTCTCAATTCACAGAACTTAAAAAGGAAGTGATGTTAAAAATAAACTAAAATGAGATAACCAGATATCAACAAAAAACAACTGTATCTGCAAAATCATGCCAGTTTTATCCATTAGAATTCACGAAAAGCACAAAGAAGTTGCATAATTAGTATGAACTGCATTCTAAAATAATAAACTATAACAACTTGATGTATTTATCTTCTTAAATTATGAAAGTAAATATGAGTAGTAGCTAGTTAATGCAACTATAAATTTTAAAAGTGAGACTCAAACTACTGTGAAGTTTAATAGTATCCCAGTGACTCGAAGGGGTGGGAGGGGGAAGGGAGCTTGAACAAGGATATATACAGATAAAAAATATGACTGTATTCATAATAAAAAAAATAATAATATCTCATATAAGTGTGATTATTACTTTGAAATAAAGTTGTATTTCTTAATAAATTATTCATTGTAAAGTCAAATAAATGTCTACAATTGGCTATGACTTTCTAAAATCTCAACTCAATTGAGCTAACTGACTAATATGGCCTTTATTTTGTAATAGCCTAATAAACATAAAGTTTTAACAGGGTCATTAATGTGAAAGTAAAATTAAAGTTTATCTGGTTTATCATAAAGTTTATTATAATGCATATTATAATCAAATTTATGTTTTGTTAGTAATGCAAATTTGATTATGTATGTGCATTATGGAAAATAGTTTTCTAATACATCAAGCTTTTAAATTATTCGGTGAGTAAAAATTAATTATTTCATAGAATTTAATAAATAGTTCTAAAATAATATAATTGTTATTTTCATGAAATAATGATCCGTTGCTCTTATATAACTATATATGTTATAATAGAGTAGCAAATACATTTAAAGTGAATAATATTAAATGCATTTTAGATTTTGCATGTTTATAATTTAAAGAAATTTTGAAAAAAAACACATACACACAATCTGTGTTAAAGGTTACTTATTTCAAATGTGCTTTTCATGTTTTATATTTAGATTGCTGTAGGTAGAGTTTTGAAATTTTGCATATGCCTTGAACTCTTAAGTTACATGCTGTGATGACTAATATTCTCTGTCATCTAAATGGGATTTAGAATCATTATTTTAACAATCTGGATCTCTGTCTCTGTCTCTCTCCTGTGTGTGTGTTTATGTCTATGTGCTGGATTATCTAAGCTAACTTAATTGAAGAGCAAGACAAACTTCCAAATTAGCAGAATCAGTAACAGTTTATTATAATCTGAAGGAACAGTTGGTTAGAATCTCAATAAAAAATAATGAAGACTGATGGCTAGAATTTCCTTATTCCCTGCTTCTTGATTGAGGATAACATGCAGTCAACTTTGCCAAGCTCCTTACACAATGGCTTCTCTGCAATTATAAACTGCACTGTTAAAATGTAAACCTAAATAACACCCTCATTTCTTTAGTAAACCTTTCTTATTTTGTTGCAATAATAAGATAAATATAATATGTATATTAAATTCATATTTGAATCAATGCATAGAAATAAACTTGAAAACCACTCCAAATAAATGCGATTTATATGTTGGGAATAACATTTAGTGTTTTATTATTTGTTTTGCTTTGTAGAATTAAAAAAATAACATTCAGAGTGTGAAATAAAATAGGACCCATAACCTCAGCTATTCAAGATGTTGAGACAGTAGGATTATGAGTGAAGCCTAAATGTATTAGAGGTTATGTATAAACTACAAATATTGTCACTCTTCTAAAGTAAAGATAGTGTAAAAAGCTTTGGATATTGCTTATTGTTAATATGCTTAAAAAGAAAGTCTGCTAGGACTTATGAAAATTTTTTATAGTCATTCTACTTAGCATGGCTATCTTGGTATCAACTCAGCTTGCATGCAGTATATTGTGATTTATTATGATTTATTTTATCTTTAGGATGTTATTATTATAACATTTCTCCTTAACTTTTCACCATTTCAACCTTCCAATAAACATTTTATTCTTTTTTAAATCCAAGCATCCATATTCTATATAATATTCTTTGTAAGTATGTTTTCACAGAGTTTTCATTTTTTAATAGATGACGATACACTCTAAGGTGTGCTTTTAAACTTTCAGTGTACAAACGTAATACTTTCTGTTACTTTTTTCAATCAATCATTTGTGTGTGTGCATGTGTTTGAGAGAAGAGAGAGAGTGAGGGAGAGAATTATGAAGAGCCATCTAATCTTTGTGTGTTATATTAAACAATATATAGGAAAATATTAAGTATTTCCCTTTCTTGTGAAGTTTACACTATGTTTATATTATTCTTTTGTCCAAATCTTTTTCAATTCAAGTCATTTTCTCTTTCAATGCAGAAAAACACTCACGGAGGCTGTCAGGCTTCAGTCACTTTCTGTTTTCCCTCACCACATTGCTCCTGTTTTCCTTGAGATTAAAGTTTATATTCATGATTTGTATACTGCAATATGTCAATCTTTATATTGTGTACCAGCTGAGCAACCAGGGACATATAGTAATTCTTTTATGTATTTTATAAATGTAAAATGTATTGTTTGGCTTCTCTCTTTTATTATGAATAAAGTCATATATTTTATCCGTGTAGATCCTTGCTCAAGCTCCCGTCCCCCTCCCAACCCTCCAGTCACTCTCTCTTCTCCACGTCTCTTTATCTCCTCCCCAGCAAGGGCAGGAGGTCCCAAGGTCCCAATATGACTTAGTTCAGCATCCATTCCTGGCAGATCCAGTTTCCTCACCCCAACAACAAGACTGAGTCAGGTGTTCCTCTAGAGGGAGTGGGATCCAAGATGCCAGTCCAAGATGTTTCAGATCCCAAGCTGTTCAGTGTTTGTGGTTTGCAGCTTGGACATGCTTTGCTTTTTACTTTTTTGTTTAGGGTCCACTAATGAGTGAGTACACCCCCTGCTTATCTTTCTGGGTTTGTGATACTTTGCTGAGGAAGATATTCTCCAAATCCATCCTTTGCCTGCAAATTTTAGGATATCATTTTTTTTTTTCTTACTGCTGAGTAGTAGTCCATTGTGTAGATGTACCACAGTTTGTTCATCCATTCTTCAGTTGAGGTGCATCTAGGTTGTTTACAGATTCTTGCTATTATGAATAATACTGCTATGAGCATAGTTGAGCTAATGCCTTTGGAGTGTGAATGTGCATCTTTAGGGTATGAAACTTTATTAAAATATAAGCAATGAAATTTAAGTTATGGTAAAAAGTGATACTATTATTATTACATAAAAGAATTACTCCTACCCTTTCCTTCTTTGATCATTATGTATACAAATGAATTTGTCTGTACATTAATTTTCAATATTCCCAATCATACTACTAATTGTAATTAATATCAGAATTTTTTCTGTCTCATTATTTATGTCATCTCATTTTTCTGTGCTTTGCGGCACTAACTCACACAATGGCGTTTCTTCTCAGATATTTGAATTGTTGTTGTCCAGCAAGCCTAAGTTGTCTGTTATAGTACATTACAGATCATGAAATTATTCTTATTGAAGGTATTCCTGTGTCATATATTTTTATGCAGAAATATAATGTACTCAATCATAACCCCTTCTGTTATTCCTTCCATCCCAATCTCTTCCTAGTACTTCAAGTCCCTTCTTTTCTTTTCTGGTTACTGTTAGTAAAGATTCCAAAGGACATGTGAAACAAAATTTGTAACCACTGCACCTCTTGTCTGATTTATTTGCTTGTGATAATAATCTCTTCCAAATTTTTAAATGCAAAATTTAAAAGCTAAGAACAATGACTTTTTAAATATTTATTGGATTTTTTTTTCAAGTGATAAAAATTCAGTAACTACATAACTAAAAGCAATCATTTGTCCTTTCATACAGATTCACAGGTGGAACTGTTTTCCTGAATAATTTATTAGGTTTTTGTTATGATTTAGTCAAGTGAAGATCAAAATGCTTCAAGAGGTGGCCACTTGTCAGTTATCTCTTTATGAGCCTTCTCATTGTTTTCTACACATCATTTATAAATTTAATTTTAATTTATTCTTTTCTCATACAGTACTTCAACCTGAGCCTCTCCTCAGTCCTCTGCTCCCAATACCACCCTTATACAGACCTCACATTTCTCCTAGATCCACTGCTCCTTCATTTTCCTTCAGAAAAATAGCTCCAGTCCCCCAGTGATACCAACCAAACTCTGGATAACAAGAAGCATTAAGACTCCTTGGATCCCACTTCCCCTAGAGGAACACCTGACTCACTTTGAGGGATGGGGGAGAAAACTGGATCTGCCAGGAGTGGAGACTGAACTAAGCAATATTGGGTCAGTGGGACCATTGGACTGTCTGCAGCCTGCCCAGGGAGGGGATGGGAAGTTGTGGAGAAGAAAGAATGACCTGATGTGGTGGGAGGAGAAAGGGACCTTGAATAAGGATATACAAGGATAGAAAGTGTGACTTCTTTGTTAATAATAATAATAATAATAATAATAATAATAATAATAATAATAGAGTAGGAACAAACTGTCATAAAAAGGTTAGATGAGATAACCAAGTAAGAGGAAATAGTTCGGGCCTGGAGAGATCACTCAGCAGTTAAGAACACTGTCTGTTCTTCTTGAGGACCTGAGTTCGATTCCCAGCATCCTCATGACAGCTAACAACTGTCTGTAATTCCAAGATCTGACACCATTACACAGTTATACATGCAGGCAAAACAGCAAATCACATAAAATTTAAAAAAAAAGAAGTAATAGTTCTTTTGAGCAGGCAAAAAAACATTTCTACTCCCATTGTAAGCAGCCCAACAGCAACCACAAGGAAAGGAATCACAGCATATAGACAAAGGAACTGATGCAGATTCATGCAAGCTCCGTGGTTACTGCTTAGTTGATTTTTGGGCTTTATTCTGGTGTTCTCACTCCACGTGACTTCTAAAATCTTACCTGTCCCTTTTCTTCTGAGTACCCATAGCTCTATCTAGTGTTTGACTGTGGCTCTTAGACTCTTCCCATCGGCTGCTTTAGGAAGTCTCTCTGATGACCAACAAGCTGATAATACAGTATCATTAAGAATCATTTCATTGACTATAGTTTATTTTTGTCAGTCATGTTTATTTCCACCCTAGGTTTCTGAGACATCCATTTTGCAAATTAGGACCAACCAGGCTGATTCAGGCTTGGCATGTGCCCCCTCATATAGCTTGAACCTCAGGTTAGACTAGTCATTTTTTTCAACATATCCTCGGTCAGAGTTCAAGTTTTACCAATGTGAGCAAAGCTTGGTTACAAAAGAAGGCTGGTTCAGCTTCCATATCCTTGATTACTATTAATCCTCACTATAGTCAATTTCATAGGTTCCAAGAATTTTCCACTACACTAGATAGCTATCCTGCCCCTTGAATGCACACCTACTTTATACTCTCTCCTTCCATTCCTCCTACTTCATATTTCTGTGGCTTGCAACATCCTGTTTCCATCTCTAACCACCCCTAGTCAACTCACCAATCTGTTCTATTTCCCCTTCAAAGAGAGATCTGTGAAACACATTTAGACCTCTCCTATCTATCTTCTCTGGATCTGTGGATTGTAGTGCGATTATCCTTTACTTAACAACTATTAGCAGTTTGGTAGTAAGCACACATCATGTTCATCTGTCTGGATCTGTGCTGCTTTTCACAGGATGATTTTTTTCTATTCATTTATGGGTAAATGTCATTTTATTTTCTAATGGCTGAGTAATACTTCATCATGTAAATGTCACACTCTTTTTTAAAAACTTGTTGTTCAGTTGAGACACACATCAATTGTTTTCTGTCTGGATACTATGAATAAAAATGTTATGAAATAGTTGAAATAGTCCTTAAGGTAGGATGGGGAATTCTTTCCATATATGCCAAGAGTATTACAGTAGATATTGAGTTAAATTGATTCCCAATTTTGTGAGGAACCACTATATTAATTTCCACATTGGCTGTATAAGTTTGCACTCTTACTAGCAATAAAGAGGATTCCCCTTGCTCCACATGCTCATCACCATAACCTGTCATTTGTGTTCTTGATCTTATAGGTGTAGGATGGACTCCCAAAGTAGTTTGGATTTGTATTTCACTGATGGCTAAGGCAACTAAACATTTTTCTTCCCCTCTCCCTCCTTTTCTTCCTTCCTTCCTCCTTTCTAATTTTTTGGCAAGGTTTCTCTGTGTAACAGAACTGGTTCTCCAAGAATTCACATTGTAGACTAGTTTTGCCTCAAACTCACAGAGATCCACCTGCATCTGCCGCCTGTATACTGGATTTGCAGTCATGTGCCACCATGCCCTACCTGTTAAGATTTCTTGAAGTGTATCTCAGCCATTTCAGATTCCTCTAATGAGAATTTTCTTTGTTATTCTGTACTCTATTATTTCACTATTACTTAATTGCATTGTTTGGTTTGTTTAAGCCCAGTTTCTTGGTGGTACAGTGGTAGAATTCTCACTTCTATAAATCTCGTATTTTGTATTTACTTCATTGTACTATCCTACTATTTGCTATCAAAATTTCTGTAATTAGTAACAATCTAGGATGCTTATTAATCAACTATCTTAGATTTTCATTTTATATTTTTCCAGACATTGTGGAAATTACAAGTATAACATGGATATTTTTCCCCAGTTTGTCTTTGCTTCCTAAAAAATATGTGAGCACAGACTTTTTACTTAGAGTTCTGAGTCAGAAAACAATTATCTGCCTAGCTTTTTATGCACAAATTTCAACATGGCACTACTCTATACTCAGCAAAGGCAGAGATGGTTTTAGTTTACTTGGTGGTTTTATATTTGGAATTTTAGTCTACCATATCATCCCTCAAATAAAAGTTAAAGTTTTGTTTGAGTGTTTCTATCTTATTTATTTCAGACATGTCTCCTGCCTTTTAGCCTGGACTGAAGGCAGCTATGTTTCCTTGTCTATAACAAAGTTTTTATTAGTCTCTGAATGGTGCTTTATCTATAGCATCTTTTGTTTTTTATTATTTAAAATCTCTAAGTTATTCTTTATCTCACTTCATCTTATTGTTATTTCACAGATAGTCTGTTGTGAGTTTTTAAACATATATTTAGAATTGTATTTAAGTTGCAGAATTGCATGGACACTACATGTTTCTTGGTTTCTTTTCTTTTGGTGGTAAAATTACATGTCAAAGGTAAATTAGAAGAAAAGGGATTCAGGACTGTCTGCTCCCTGCCCAGGGAGGGGATGGGGAGTTGCAGAGAAGAAAAATGACCAGATGTGGTGGGAGGGGGAAGGGACCTTGAATAAGGATATACAGGGATGAAAAAAAAAATTCAGAGGGAAAGCTGAACGCAAAGTAAACATATGTGTAGCAATCTTATTTGCATTACCACCCTTGATAAGCCATGCTTATGATTCTTATCCTCTGTAGAGTTATTGTTAACTCTTCCGCATTTAAATTCTTTTTACTGTTTTTTTGATAAGTACAAAATAAAGAAGGAAAAAAAAGAAAAAAAAAGAAGAAAAGGGATTTATTTGACTCCCAGTTCTAGGGTAGAGTCCTCTAGCTTGAGGAAATCTAGGCAGGAACTTATACTAGCCAGAAAAACAACATCCATAGGCAAGAGAATAGACCAGTGAATTTATTTATGTATGTGATATTTAAACTTTCTATCTATATTTCAAGAACCCAACTCCAGGAAATAGAGCTGTCCAAAGATGGTAGGTCTTTGAACAACAAATAATTTATTAAGATAATAATTCACAAATATTCTGAAGCTCTTATCCCAAATTAATCAAGATTGATGCCTTTTTGACAGCTACAGTTACTCAACCCTCTGTAGCACAAATGTATCCTTTTCTCCCAAACAGTGGATTTCTTTTCATAATTCCTATCTAGGTGTTTAAACATTGTTAAGATATAATAATTCAGTTTCTGTTTTCTTTTAGTAGTGCCCTATATTTCCAGCATTAATGTGTTGGAACTTATAGGAATTCAACATAAACTTTTCCATGCTGATAATATTTTAGAACCAATTAAAATTCTTGTAGGAATTACAGTGATCGACATCAAAGTATAATCACTATTTTATGGTATAATTTTGTAATGTGGTCAAATTAAGGTTTCAAGATCTTCCACATAAATTAAATATGAATATTTAGTTCACAAGCAGAGTCAGTTCAAAATGAAGATTATACCACCTTCTCTGCTGGATAAACTGAAATGATGTTCCATAGAAGCTGAGATGAATATTTTTAAACTCATTCTTCAATGATATTTATTAAATGTGCTTTTTAATTCTTGGAAAAAAATTGGGTATTAGAAGCACTTAAAGAAATGTTATCAGAATGGTTCTCCTAAAGAATTATCCCACCCCAAATCAACAGCTTTATTTTTAATAACATTTGGATAAGATGAAATAGGATATTTTATTCAAGTTTTATAGTGACGTCTTTTTGGCTTTACAGTGTTACAAAAATAAGCCTATTTTGTGTTTTAGGAATTAGGTGAATAGCAATCCAACTAGTTGAGTACAATACACTTCACAGTCATCTTGTTTTAAATGAATCAGTACTTTTGTTTTGGATCATTTGCTTGTTTGCTACAGTACAGTTATATGCATTAGAACACTGGATGCATAAAAATATGCATAATCATTGTTTTTTATTTCCCAAGATTGAAGATACAACTTAATAGCATGTGCTACAGGCCATGTCTTTCTACTAGAAATTGGTTTGGGCTCATTATAAACAATAGTCTAAAACAAAGACTCATGGTTAATACTTTCAGTTGATAAAATTGTAAACATCATTTCTTCACACATATGAGTTAAATTTATATCTCCTGGAGAAATATCAAAAGTGGAGGCTGCAAAGATGGCTTGGAGGGTAAGAGTGCTATTCCAGAGGTCCTGAGTTCAATCCCCAGGAACGACATGGTGGCTTACAACCATCTATAATGAGACCTGATGTTTTTTTCTGGCATGCAGGCATACCAGCAGAACTCTGTATGCATAATAAAATATCTTTTAAAAAAAGAAATATAAAAGGATAAAGTAATAAAACCAGGAGTCAATCTTATTTAGTAAGGGTTAGCACTTAATAAAGGTTTTTACTGAGTCCATAGGGCTCTTTCTAGTCACCATGAAGGACATGAGTAGAAAAATTAAGTCAGGTGTTCTAAGTGCTGAATATTTATATCAGAGCTCTCTTGATGACTGTCCTGGTACACTAACTTGTGTGTGTGTGTGTGTGTGTGTGTGTGTGTCTGTGTGTGTGTCTGTGTGTCTGTGTGTCTGTGTCTGTATCTGTGCTTGGTTTGTCTGTATGTGTTCATGTATTTACAAAAAAAAAAAGATACTTTCCCAATTACTTAGTCTTCTAGGATAGTTTCCTACCTACTTGAAGAACAAAATTTCAACTGTTTAAAAATACTGAAGCCAAGCTAAAATTTTATATGAGTATTTTTGGCAGAATTAAAATATAGTTTTAACAAGTATAATAATTATTCTAAAACAAGGTGCAAATATTTGGACATTGAATAAAAGATGATTGCATTAATTTTATATATTTTGAGAAGGACATGGATGACACTACAAATATTATAGGGAATAGAAGCTCTAATTTTACATTGAGTTTGTAATTTATTCTAAAGCAGTGATGAGACACAAGAACACTATAGCATTTGCAATTCTTTTATATACATCACCATTGTATCTTTAAAAATCAGTTTTTGGAAGATATAAATTATATTTTTTCAATTCAATTAAAATTTTCATTTAAAAATAGTCTAGTGTACTAAAATTTTCAGCATAGTAGATTTTAAGATATCTTCACTACCTCATGAGAAATCATAGGCAATTATCAATAACCATAATTATGCTAAATTATCTATTATCATAACTTGTCATATAGTTGTGACAACTTTGGTTTTATTTTTCTGGACATTCTTATAAGTGGCAGCTTGAAGTATGTAAATTTTGTATTTCTTCCATTTAGAATACTTTTTTATGTGTTTTCATAGTGGTAGTGCATTCAGGTTTTTTTTTTTTCTTTGAAGAATGGATAACATAGTATTTTACACCACAATTTAATCCAGTCTTGAACTGATGAATACGAGTTGGTTCTACTATTCTAGAAACATTACTCTGAACATTTATATAATATGAATATTTAAACAAATGTTTTCTTTGTCTTTAATACATGGTTGTTGAGTTATCTTGTGATGTTGCAGATTTATGTGTAATTGTCTCATGAATATAAGATTTTGGACAAGCATTTTACATTTCTACATTGTGAATAGAAATTACAGTTTCTCCAGTGAAACTAACACTTCATATTATTTAACATTTTGTTGTAGTTATGCTTGTGTTTATATAATTTTTTAATAGCATTTTCTGGATGGCTAATATCTTTTCATATACTTTTTGGCCATCCATTCATCTTCCATAGAGACATTCATATTTTATTCTTTTGTTAATACTTAAGCTTAATTTTCTGCCTTTAATAAAGGGTATTAAAGGGTTAGTTATGTGAAATATAAAAAATTTTAGAAATATAATATGTAATATTTTTCTTTACTCTGAAATTTATTCTTTAATTTTCTTAGAATATTCAAATACATATTTTATTTTTAAGAACTCATATTTATTATTGTAATTTATTAGTTATGAATTTTTCTCATATCTAAATATTTTAAGATAAATTATAGACCCATTTTTTACCATCACGTCACCTTATGAGCAATATATAATTTTGTTTATGATTCATCTCTTTGGTTCATTTTTATTTGATTCATGATTGTCATTTAATATTAGGATCCAATTTCATTTTTTTAATCATTGTTGTGTGGCTGACGGTTGTGTGAAAAGGCTTATTTTGCATTTCAAAAATCTGAACATGTTAGTCATAAGTTATGTGATGATTGATTAATGAAATAATTTATTAACTGTTAATTTGAATTTATTAATCAATACCTCTTTTGAATAGCCTGTAATATTATGATTACCAGAACTATGGCTATAGTTGTACACCACCATGTCTGGTTCACCTGGCTCTGGGATTCCAACTGTGTAGGTGGGTGCTCTACCAGCTGAACAGCCTCTTGTATACCTGCTTTGCTTTTCAGTACAGTTTGTTTTAGCAGATTTTTTGAGATATTTATCTCTAAATCTCAAGTCAGTTGCAAGTAAAAATTCTTTTATTATTTTTCTCCAACTTAAAAATTTTTATTCATTTTTTTCTAATCATCATTAGAATTTTCAAAATAGTAACTGACAGACAAAGTAAGAGTAAAGAGTATTGTTTTATAATTCATATTAAGAGATTACATAGTCTTTAGCAATTGCTTATATTATTATTTGTACATTTTTATAGATATTCTACAGTGTGTACTTCATTGTATCCTTAAAAGGGTATCAATATTGCCAAATGATTGATTTATCCTTTTGTTTTTCAATGTATTTCCTTGCTCTCTCTCCTTTCCCATTCTCAATCCCTCCTTGTCTGCCTTCAGCCTCCTTCCTCCCCATCCCCCTATTTGCACTCCCAAAAGGGCAAGAAGTCCCAAGGTGGATCAGCTCAACATCTACTCCAGGCAGGTCCGATTTCCTCATCCTAATGGCATGACTGGGTTAGGTGGTCCGACAGGGAGAATGGGCTCTGAAGTGCCAGTCCACACACACAAACACAGTTTGATATCTCCCCTTTAGGCTCCACCTACTACCCATATCAGTGCACAGTTGCCTACTCTTGGAGAGTGTAGTTGCTTTTCTTGACGATTCCCCAGTGACTGTTCATAATTCAGCGAGCTCCCCAGAGCGCCAGCCAGCCATAATGTGAGAGTTTTCCTCACAAGTCCCATCCCCTTGCTCATATAGACTATTCTCCCCTGCTACTATCTGGAGCAGGAGTTCAGACCAGTTCTCAACCATGTACCTCTATCTCCACCTCTATTCATTGTTGGATGTACAATATAGAAATCTGCAAACATTGTTTTGTCCTTTTATGTGTGTGTGTGTGTGTGTGTGTGTGTGTGTGTGTGTTTTACTAAAACATGTCTTATGTATCTCTGTACTTATCTTTTTTTTTTACTAAGAATAAAGTAATATTTTTCATCCATGTATATCCTTCTTCAAGTTCCCTTCCCCCTCCCACACCTTCCATTATTTACATAGTATTTATTGAGCTGTTTAAATGTGTGTGTTCTTGTTTGTAAGTAAGTTTGTCAAGATTTTTTTTTTTACTCAACTTTTCTCCTCTCTTAGCTTTTTGTCATTCGTGGTAGACACGATAATACATTAGATCAGACTTTAGGATTCTCTAACTCTGCATGGTTTTCCAAATGTAGTCACCTCACATGGACTTTCAATGTTTCTTTACTCTAGCACTTTAAATCTATTTCTAAAACAACCTGACAAATTATTAGTTTTAAATTGTTCTTTGTTAAATCACTGATTCTGCTTCTCCTCCCTTATGAAAGTGATAATTTTCTGTTTTATTGTGTGCTTCAAATGGATTGACTAAGATTTCTAGACTAGGTTTTGCTAATGACTCAATAGCAAGAAATTTCAAATAATTTTAGTAATCTTAATAAATTCAAGTTATAAAAAATATATTCACTTAAACTAAAAGTAAGCAAGAACAGCCTAGTTATTAAGAACAATATCTAGAAAAACAAAGACATTACAGAAAGAGAAATTTCAAAAAAGGAAGAAAAAATACATATAAACTGAATTGTAAGGATATTTATATCATATCTCTATCAGATTCTTCTTATGAGCCAAGAAAATAGAAGCTAATACTATGTATTCACTAAAACTTCAATATTATACCTGCAGCAAAGTGTAAACAGAAAACACAAGTGCCAACTTCACTAGTCTATAAAAAGTAGTTTTCAAAAAAATTTGTTTTGGAAAAACAAACAACAACAACAACAAAATAATGGCACCCAGTGATTGTAAAATTAACAAAACGGCCCTTGGGATAATGAGGTATGAGCAGAATATGTGGAAGGATTTCAGTCTGGAATGTTCTCTCAGTGGCTTCAACTCTTAGGGAAGATCAGAAATTATGGAGTCTTAAGTCTTCAGAAAACCTGAGAAGCTTGCAGTATGCATGAAATGTGTAATAATTATATCTTTATTTAACTTTTCTTTCATTACCTTGCAACATTTATTTTAGCAAATGACTGAGCTTGTTATTACTACTTTAGATACAGTCTTGCTCTGTCTTTTTATACTACTGAATACATGACATTTTTGTTTATTCTTTTAAAATATTTATATTTATTCAAAATCTACTTGTTCCTTTGAAAATTTAATAATATGAGTTTATAATCCAGAATATCTGAAACTCTGTTGATAATAATACACTTGAAACTGTCAAGTCAAACTTCAGTTATAATTGCTAGGCCAAGGATAAAACTGATCTGTTGAGGAAACAAATGATTTATTTGTTTGTGAGCCAAACCTTTTAATGGTCAAACTATCACTCCAACCCAAGTTAATATTTTGAATGATGTTAAAACAATATTAAGGATATAAAAATATGAAAATATATAAGATTGTGTAATACTATAAAATATTGTTATCTAGCATTAATATTTAAGATAAGTATTTACACTCTAATTTCTTCTCCTAAAAACAGAATTAAAGACAGAATAAATACATGAAAATTGTATGAGCATAACCCAGCATAGACAGGACATCTGTTGTGTCAGAGAGCACAGCAACTCTAGAGGGTCAAAATGGTAAAATGAAGTAAGTGATTTCAACAAGGTCATAGACATGGAAATAATTTTCAGTTTTATAAAATCTAAAAATAACTTTATTATTAACCTCTTCCTTTCTTTTTCTCAAGAGAAAATAATAATAACAGACTAGGCAGCACAACATTTATTTCGAATAACTTATTTTAAGATTATAATTCTTACAATTTTTTTTTACAATTTTGTATATTACAGTATATGTTATCCAAAGAATCAAGAAGCGTTATAGCTGAACAATAAACCTAGCACTGCATCAGGTTAAATTCTTTCTCTTTTGCTTTTGTAATGCCTATAAAACTGAGAATATGTATATGATAGTGAAATAATGAACTTAATGTTAAATGCGCTCTCCTGTGTCACTTTAGCCTTTGTACCAGGGAGCTAATCATGGTATTGCTTAGAAGAGCATCTGATATATACCAAGGACTGTTGTATCAGGTTTCTGGCCTGGACTTTTCAGCCTAGCCCCAGGATTTGGACTCAAATGTAGCCCCACTGAAACACACAGATGCTTATATTAATTTTACACTGATTGCTGATTGACCTGGGGCCCAGGTCAATGCTAGCTCCTTCATCTTAAACTAATCCATGATTCTTATACTGTTCAGCCATGTGTCTCAGTACTTTTTCTCAGCAGCATTTCAACTTCTTTCCTCTGTGTTTTCTGGTATCTCTGCAGCATCATTGCTCTGCTCAGCTCCAAGATAGTCTCAGAGTTTGCTTAGTCTGGTAGGTCCCCCCCACACACTTCCTGTCTGTCTCTGTCCAATCAGCTTTTCATTAAACCAGTAGGAGGGACAAATATTTACAACATACCAACATAATCCCACTATAAAGGACTGCTTAAATGTTCGTTTTATTAATTATGGAGTTGCTTTTTAGCAAAACTTCATGTAGATAAACAAAATTCAACAGCAATCTTTAGTATAGAAAAAGAGTTAAGAACAGTAATGAGATAAAAATTATTTGGCTATTTCCAAAGTAAGGTGCTTAATGAATGAGTAACAAATATTCTTTAATATTTTTAAAACTGTTTTTTCTTCAGTGGTAACCTTTACTGTTCTTGCCTCCATTGCTGTCTTAAGTGCTATGTAAGCTATGGACACACATTTATTAAATACAGGAATTCTTGTTTTTCCTTCTCTTTTTAAATCAAAGATGATAGAATGAAAACCTGATTTCACCAAAATCCAAACCACAGGAATTTTTTAAATCACTGAGAAAGTGAAACTAAATAAACTTTTCAGATAGGGCATTCTCAAAAAAACTTTTGTTAATCATCATTGATGTTTTCAAATATGTAGTATGAGATATGACATAAGGGTACCTAGCATATAAATACATTTGTTTCTTGATATAAGTAGCTCAGGGTTATGAAAATGGTTATTATACTAGCAATCTCAATAATTATGCTGATAGTTAACTAAGAATTTCTAATTATGTCATTATAAATGTAATTCCTAGCACTAGAGAGATTATCAGAGGTTGAGAGCAATTGTTGCTCTTACAGAGAACCTGTTTGCCACCCATCACCCACAATGGTGGTTTATAATTCTTTGTGCCGCCAGCTCCAGGATATCCAACAGTCTTCTAATTTTGGTGGTTGCAAAGCACCAATATTTATTCACATTCACATGTGCAGACAACTAAGCATGCACATAAGATTAAAATTTTAAATAAAAATAATTCCTGGCTCTTTCTGCTGGCCCACCACTAATCAAAGCACTTTGAGAATTGAAACAGGAGGACCAATAGTGGTCATTTTAGGCTACAAAGATAGACTCTCAGGAAATACTTTTGAAATAACTGTTACTTTAGCAGTGCCAATAACAAAGGTTTTTTGTTTGTTTGCTTGCTTGCTTTTGTGTAATCAGTTTATATATCGGTCACAGGGGATTTTTTTATTATTATTATGAACAAAAACGTCACAGTTTCTATCCTTGTATATCCTTATTCAAGGTCCCTTCCCCCTCCTGCCACATCAGGTCATTCTTTTGATTTTTGCAACATACATATGGCTATTCTAGGCTCCAACACTAGGGACACTGTACTTTCAATATCAAGACTAAAAGGGAAAAAGTTAGAAGTTTATACTTGACTCCTTGGATCCCACTTACCCTAGAGGAACGCCTGACTCAGTCTTGAAGTTGAGGGGAGAAAGCTGGATCTGTCAGGAGTGGAGGCTGAACTAAACAATATTGGGATAGTGGGACCTTGGGACTGCCTGCTGCCTGCCCAGGGAGGGGATGGGGAGTTGTGGAGAAGAAAGAATGACCTGATATGGCGGGATGGGGAAGGGACCTTGAATAAGGATATACAAGGATAGAAAGTGTGACTTCTTTGTTCATAAGCATAATAATAAAAGAAGTTTATATCTGACAGTTTTTAAAACACAAATTCAAAGTACAATTTATTATTTTAATACCAAAAGTATGGAGGAAGACTAAGAACTGAGATTGTTCAACTTCTACAAAGTAGGTTATATCACTCCTACCATTGTTGAGAATTATCAATAATTTAAGATAGTCATAGAAATCATGATGATTTTTAAGGTTTTAGTTTTATTTCAAAATCAGTGACAACTAATGCTATTATTATGTATACACTGAATTGCTGATTTCCAACAATTAACTAGTGGGAAACTCTATAATTCTGAGTGTGATATTCTATTGAATGAATTATAGAAAAAGTATCCTAAAATATTTTGCCTGAAATAGAGCTTAAGAAATAGAGAAGTTACTTGTCTCAACGATGTAGACCAATTAGATGCTGCTAGGGAATGAAAGAAAGGAAGTCAATCAGATGATATGCTATGTTTAATTTAAAATTTTAACAAATAGAAGAAAGAAAAAATTGCAAACAAACCTTTTAAAAAGAAGGAAGAATTGGGACTGGAGAGATGACTCAGCAGTTAAGAATTTGCAGAAGATTCTGGTTCATTTCTCAGTACCCATATGATGACTCACAGCCATCTGTAACTTCATTTTCAGAGCATCTGATTCCCTCCTGTGTTCTGTCCTACTCAGTCATACATGGGGCACAGTGACTTGCTTTCAGAAAAATCACTCTTACACATAAAAAATAAGGTATTTGTAGAGAGAGTTTTTGCAGGTTACTACTGATTAAAGAACATGCTCTTATCAAAAATACTGTTTGAGATTTTTAATGAGGTTTTGCTAAGTTAATACAGCACATGCTTTGTCATTTATGTTTTGTGAAAGTGCACCACTGTAACAAGTTGAAATCTTTTCTTCCTTTTGGAATAACCTCAAACACAAACTGTTTTCAAGGAGAAAACTCCTCCTTGTCACACACCTCTCATCCAATTATTTCCCTGATTTATTCCTTATGGGTCCTTTCGCTTTCACTCAGTTTTGGACAAGAATCTAACCCAGACCTTTTTGTGACTTCTTTCTCCTTACCACACTTGGATTTTTTTCAGATTCAGTTTGTATAGTACTCCAAGATTTATTCTTTCTGACACTTTAGTAACCCATGTTCCCAAGATCTCTGACATTCATATAGTTTCTTATTTTCAGTTATATCTGTTGGCCCCGAGGGAATAGTCTCTACTATTAAGTGTTGTGCTGCTCCTGAGTTCTACTAAACCATTTCTTCACTGACTTGAGTAACATTATTAAATTATTGAAAAATTCCTAAGAAGTATCATACAATGCAAAGTTAGAGAACTTAAGTACAAATCACACAGAAATAAGTGTGCCAAAAAATAAAATGAAATAAATACGCTTTTGACACAAATATGAATTTAACAAAGGACAAGTACTTTACTCTTGAACAATATAAACATTCAAAACATTATTTGGTTATCTTAAAATTTGGACAGGTTTATTCAAAGATTTAAAAAAATTCTACCTATGTTTAACAAATAATTGGTAGTATTGCCTAATATAAATTTATTTTCCCAATTAATAATATTTTTATTATGATTCTTCATCTCAACAAATGATGTGTTGTGTTTAGACTTTATAACGCAAAGTATTATTTCTTTTTTCTAGGTGAAATATGAGAGGCTGAGGTTAAATTTCTTCTACATATTAAAGTGCAGTAACTTTCTAACACTTTTTCCCTTAAGAGCTTCACTACTTGAGATGCACTATATATTTTCTAATTTAGACAGAAATTTGATTGAACTTTACCTGTATTTTCTTCACTTTGAATCTGTGGACTTCTGTTAAACTCTTCAATCATAAATAAAAAATTTTGACTTTTTTATGGTATATACATTATGGTATTAGCAGCATTGCATTTAATTTTTCTAATACATTAGGTTCTAAGAGAAAGTACCTTAACAAAACACATGATAATATCCAGATTTAAAGCTAATAAATGTGTTCATTCTTTGCTTCTGCAGTATGGTGGTTCTCAGAAAATTTTGACTTTCTTAAAAAGATATTTTCTTTTAAATTTAGACGTTTCTGTGAGAACTATAATAATTCTGTCAGCTTTAAAATATATAGCATTAGTCATTTGTGACTTACGTCAGTAGGAAATGTTGGAGCCTGCTTTAGTTAGGTGAATGAAAAATGTACTTTCTCCTTCACATAACTCAAAAGTGGCTAAATAAATTTAGTTCTCTCTCAAACAACTTCATCTTTGGTCCTAGATAAAGTTCAAAACCTCATCTGAGATTCAATTATACCTAGAGGCAGTTATGATTTACACAAGAGCCAGAAATTACCCAATCATTCCTTTGTAAAACTAAATGTATGCAATTACTATGTAACTCATGAATACTATTATTTTATTAATAACATACTGAAAATCAGTCCCTAATTTTGAAATCTACACTACCTTATTGGTTTTTATTTTAAAAAATAATAAATAATTACATAACTTATTGTTTATTTTAAAACAATTTTTTGAAATATGACTTTGTAATTGCTATAAATAATTAAATATATAGCCCCCTAGTTTATGATAAATTATTTTGATGTTTTAAAAATTGTTCAGTTAAGATGCTTCCATAAGGAATGTTAATGCACAGTCGTGATATGCTCAGTTCTGTGGGGGTATTCATGCTTTAAAAATGGAAATGGCACCGTTTTGTCTGTGAAGTAGTTATTCTGAAGAGTATAACTGAGCAGTAAGAGGGAATGAGACACAATTAGAATGACTGCAAGAACACCGATTGATTTTTGTCTGAAAGACAGAATAAGGATTCTTGGATATCTTTAACTTTAATCCCCAAGGCAAAACTCCCTCTGGAATACTCAACTGTTCTTTTGAGTCCTGCAGATAAAATGTTCTAATGTTCTTTGATTTGAACCAAAGTCCAGATGATAAAATAACAATGAAGGTAACATGACTAAGAGAATAAGCTGAGAATTAAAACTAGAAAAAAACTTATGTATCAAAAAAGTATTTTCACTTTTTAGCAAATGAAGATTTAAATAGCTGACAATAATAAATAAACTGATTGAGAATTATTATTCAAAAATAGCAGTTGAGCATATACCTCAAAACATTAGGAAGAAATGTAAAAAAGATAAAATCATGGATTTTACGATAAAATCTAGAAGCTAAATTGAAAACACTGACCAGGTAAAAATATAAAATTTTGTCCTATAGAAATAAGCAATCAAGAACAAATAAAACATTGAACTAAAAATCATCACACTGAGTAGAAAATAAATAAACTCAGATCTTTGTATATGTTTGTATGTATGTGTATGTACATATGTATGGTGTATATATATATATACACATATATTAGAAATATAGATTTATATTTGAAAATACTTTATTCCTAATAGTAAAGAATTGTGGGTATACACATGAAGGGAACTTAAAGACTTTCAAGACACTGATTGAAATTAAATATGCTATCAGGAGCAATGAATAACAATTTAACTCAATCAATAAAATTTTGGAAAGCAGTAATGAAACAAATAAATAAAAGTCATAACATACCAGATTCAAGAATCAAGCCTATCTACATAACGTCACATTTATATGAGTTTCATTTATCCCTCTACAGACAAAGGAAAACTTTAAATAGTTGTTACTACAATTTGAGATGGAAGAATTCTGCTCATTCAGTGTGAAAAACATGAGATCTCTGAAATTAAATAACCAAAGACTAGAGGTAGAATGCTGTAAAAAATATCTTCTTGAAATCCAACATTTTAACAGAAGGGTATGTGGAACTTGAGTGGGAATGCTCTTAAAAATGTCTTTGTGGATACTGATGCTTGCTGTGCTCCAGCCCAGAACCCCAAAATGCTGGGAGAAAACTTCCTACTAAAGGTTCTCATGTTAACTTCACACATGTATCATGGTACATTTATTCCTGCATGTGCACATGCACATGTGCGTGCACACACACATACACACTAATTAATGTAGAAATTTTTGATACTTCTTTAGAGGCTCAAGGCATTAATGGAAAGTGGAAATTCTGTGTAAAACAGGGCATCTGTAATTCCATACAATTTTACAGATAGTAAAGTTTATGTACTTTATGCTTACTGTAAAAGTAAGTAATTTGTTAAATGACTACAGCCTATCAAACTTAAAATAAAATTGTGCTAAACAGAGACTGCCATGATGGTACATTTCCTTAATCCAAATAGTAAGATTCTCTGAGTTCAAGGTGAGCCTAGGCAAAAAGAAAACTTCAGGATAGCTGAAGGTACATAGTGAGATCTTTTTAGAAAAATAATTTAAAATTAAAATAATAAATATATGCCAGTATTTTATAACTGTATTGTTAAAAGTCATAAAATAAAGTCTGGCATCCAAGAATCAGGAAAATTCATGCGAAACAGCAAAAAGATTTGTTTTTAAATCACTTTTTAACAATAATAAGTGTAATGAGATATCAAGAATGAGATGGAAGTAGATAACTATAAACAGGATATATTTTTATTGAAATTTGAACAATATATGCAATACAAAAATAGAAAATATAATGAAAAGATATCTAATTTAAATAAAAAATAAAATTGAATGAGTATTATATATAATTTATTTTAATTCTTAAAACTTATTTAAGGATACTTGCTAAAGTGTTTATAAATTTGATATGTGTTTTTAAATAATTCAGTAATGTTTATACAAATTTTTTGAGAATGTTTTTAAAAATTGTCATGTTAAGTACTCAGTTATATCAATGTTGAAAGTTCTTATATATCAGATTTATTGCTCAGAATAATAGTGTATACATTTTTACAATGTTAAATATTTAGCAGTCATATTAATCAAATTATTTCTTAGGTCTATTTTAATTATTAATTCTGATAGCTAGTAATTATGTGACATTGGAACCAGAATTTTTTTTTAATATGAATCCTGAACATGCAGTATGTGTTTAATTTTTTAATAAAACAATAACAACTTTAAATAAATCTTTAAAATAAACTTTAATATATAGTTATATATGTATATGTTTTTGCTCATATATGGAGAGAATCATCTGCAATAATATACATAAATTATATGTATGTTTCATCTGCTGCAAAAATGATTCATGCCTCTGTAACTTTATACATGCATTGCACTACACTTACATAGATGGCAATTGACAGACTTTGAAATTGAAATCAACTTCATGGGTATAGTTTAGTTCCCTTTCATTTAATATCTTTCTTTTCTGGGACTTAGGTTTTGTTCTTGGAGTAAAATAAAAAATACCAGCAATATTTGTAGTTTGGAATGTACATGTTTTACACATTTGAATGTGATTTACAGTAACCTTGTTATATTTAGTGCCTCAAAAATCTCAAATGAAGTAGTATAAAAGATGAACTAATTGGTAGTATCAGTTTAGGGTTGTTCTTCCTAGAGATTTTTTTTCTTTTCCCTTTTACTGTGTGCTATGAGCTATTTAAAACAGAAGCAAACACTCAGTCAGAAGTTATCAAACAGGATATTTTGTGATAACGGATTAGTACGTAGCTTAGAAAAGTGACATAAGGCCTAATAGACACAATAATCATATCTTTCAAAACACAGAAAGCATGTGTTTAGCAATATAAATAAACAAATGACAGTTTCTAAAACACTGGTAACTACTCCTACAGTAAGTTAGGAGAAATATCCTTGAGATGGTTGGAATTACACTTGAAAGCATGCCATTGAAATAATGGCTCTGCTCTCTCTTCCTTTTCACAGCATGGAAAATAGCCATATGCTGCATGTTCTTCAAACATTTCCCTTGGTATTCTACATTGTCAAAATTTCCATGCATAGATATTTTGTTCTGTAATCATATATTGAAAACAAAAAATCAAAAACTTGAATTGAAAGACTATGAATATTTATCTCCAAAATAATTTTGGTGCATTATGGTAGATTTTAGTATTTTGATGGATTAAGCATCTCTAGATGGCATAGTTAAGACCAGTGTGGAGATCCATCTTTATAACCTAGACATTTTTAAACCATGAACTGTTCTACTGCATGATGTTGTGGTGTTATTGCAACCTAAATGGCCTTATTTCCTAAGAAAACTTCCCAAAAATTTGAGAAATAACAAAGGAGGGAATATGTGTTTTTAGGATCTAGTCTTTAGAAGAAATAAGTATTCAGGAAGACAACATGAAGGATAGCAAGACAAGAAGAAAGGCATTAGAAACAAGAGAAAGATGTGTGATAGCTCACAGGAGACTTATTACACATTTTATTTTCTCCAATAAATAGATAAACTTATGTTGAAATAATTTCATACTGTATTTTATCATGCTTTTATTAAGATTTAAAGTAAAAATATGTGAATTATACTTTTCAAGCAAAATTTAAAATAAAAATAAATAAAATAAGAGTAGCAATAAAAGATATAATCAAATATCATAAAAATGTGACCAGGACTCTGATTATTTATGAGTCTTGAAATTCCAATAATGTACATACCCTTTATGTGGCTGTTATGGTACTGGTTTCCCTTTTCTTATATAATTTTTCTGTGTTCTTATAAAGTCACCTTAGTGCTACTTTTAGTGATTTTCAGTGCCAAAAAAATTAGAATTTGCGCTCATTTTTTGTGAGCAAAGCCAATTTTATTCAAATAAAAAAGAAATGACAGAACTGTTCTGTAATGGCCAGTCGCTACAAGAAATCTGATTCAGCCTTGCTAATGATACTCAACTCCAGAGCTTTGCTATGCCGTGCTCATCAGTTCCTTGGGCACTCATGTAATTGTGTGATAAATGGATGAATATGACAGTCTCAGTATGAAAGTTCAGCCAGTCTATGCGCAGGCATTATTTGTCCTATTACAAAGAGAAAAATGTAGTCAGAAGCTATGGATATGCTGTTAAGAAATGTGTGATAAGGCTGGAACTTCAAAAGCCAAACGGAGTAAGAACAGCTTTAATAAATATTTCAGAATGATAATATTAAATATGCAATTTCAAAGATTTAATAGAAACTTTTATGTTAAGGCTTTTTAAAAAGTAAAATAAAAACACTTGGAGAAATACTTTAATACAATATATTACTTCCTAAACCAAAGAAAAAAATAAAAATAAGAGTAATAATGAAGTGTTTTATACAATGTGAGAGACATACACACAAACACCTAGTACTAATCAGGTACCTATCATTGGTGTCTTAATATGCTGCAACACTTGAAAGTCTGTTGCTGGCACTCTGACAGTGACAGATTGGCCAGGATGTGCTTTATGTGAGATCCTAGCCATGATGATCTGTCAGTGACCTTGATTCTGCTGCCACTGTCCTCTAATGCATTGATATGAACTTTATGCCAGCGCTTGACATTTACTCACAAGTATTTTTAGGTACTCTGTCAAAGAAAGCAGAATAGAGAATTCAGATTCTCATACATAAGTTCAGAAGCATCAGCTTATTTCTCACTGCTGAGCTAAGGCTCTAAACACAAAGACTGTAAACTATGATGGACAGTAGGGTTTAAGAAGGATAATTCTCCATTGTAGAGAAAAGAGTTTTAAAACAACATCAATAGACAATGCAGTTCTGTTTAGGTGCTTTGACAGATTTGATTTTGATCTTGTTGGGAAGTGTTCAGTTGTAGATCAAAGTCTCTGCCAGCCTGGTTTTCTCATTATTCCAAATAAGTAGCACAGAGAATTTTAAGGTTAAGACAATTGAAGGCATTTTGAAAAAGAACAAGTAAACCTACCAAGAACACACTAAGAATGTTCTTTTCCAAACAGAGATTACTAATTCCAGGGCTGAAAATATTTTCTAACTACTCTTCTTGAAACATTAAGCTACATCAAATATAGTCTTCCAGTTAGCATCAAACTCAGTATCTTGTTTTTTAAGGGAACACGAACTATTCTATCCATCAAAATGGCTAAAAATCCTGTATATTTTATAATGATGTGATATTTGTACACTAAATATTCATTTACAAATACCTTTTGCTATTCAATTTTAAAGTTTGTGGTTAGATTTAATAGAATAAAAAGCTGACATTTGAAGCCAGTGGGAGGACGCAGTGTGTCAAAGTACTTGTAGCCATGACTAGTGACCTTAGTTCCCTTAGTTCTATCCTCAGAATACATGTCGTAAAAGAAGAGAGCTGGCTCCGGCAGGTTGTGTTCTCTCTCTCTCTCTCTCTCTCTCTCTCTCTCTCTCTCTCTCTCTCTCTCTCTCTTTCTCTCACTCTCTCTCTCTCTTTATATCACACACACACACACACACACAAATTAACAAACAAATTCATGAACACACAATAAGATTTTAATCAAAAAACAAGCAAAAACATCATTCAATATTCTATTTTTCTGTTTGGTTTCATTTTTAAAATATATGCAATGAAGTATTGCCTTCTAATACTAGCCCCATTTTCATACAGTTCTTATTTGGTACAAGAGAATGGTATTCACACTTTACCACAACACTGACAATTGTGGGGCTTGCATTATAATCTTATATTCAGAGAGCATGTTCAGCCCTTTTGTGCACTGGATACCCTGTGGTCTCTTTTCAAGCTCCTTAGCTGGTAGAATTTATTTCCCTTTGGTGTTAATATTGAAGACACCAGATGACTCCTAGACTACTGTTGTGTAATACAATAATAGGAGAAAACAGCATAATTTTTGGAGCTTGCCTATTAACACACAAACTTATATAAAAAAATGTCAGTTACAACTATCACAGATACAGTGTAATCCATATGAATGTGTATCCTTGTATCCTAGTAGTTAGAAACCAAAAAAAGATTTTATATATATATATATATATATATATATATATATATGCTCTCCAGTTTCTTAAAATTTCTATGATTTAATATATGTTTCATTTAGAAGTAAATAAAAAGATAAGATATATAATATTGAGCCACAGGTTTGGCTGTTCCATAGTTCAACAAGTGCTACACATTTAAGTACCATGGAAACCATGGTCTAAGCACAAAGACACCCTGTGTTTATTAGACAACCTGGCTTTGATTCGATTGTATGCAGTTTACCTTATTACACATCACATTAATAGACACTTTGAGATCCCCTGAAACTTTCTTTTCTGTAGCCTGCAGTGTAATTTTATTTTGTCAATGGGTGCTCAAAGCCTGCACTCAATTTCTCCCAATAGGTTGGCATGTGGCTATTCGTAGGTGGGAAGCCTCAATACAACTTGATAGAAGATAATTTGTAGGGAATGCAAAAGTAGGCCAATCATTGTAGTTGTGTGTGGACTCATGAAGCCCAGAACAAGAAGAAATCACTTGGAGGTAATTGTGCTCCCGAAGGTAAACTCAGCTGTGTTCCCAAATAAATCTGTACCTTAGTTTTTGTAATAATCTTCTCAAACTTTAACTGTTTTTCTCATATAAACTTGTCTTGCACTACATTGTTTCTATTTTCACACTTTAATAACCTATACTGATACTCTGTTTTGTGTGTGTGTGTGTATTTAAAATGGTCTTTTTTCCATGTATCCCTCTGCTCACCAATCCTTCCTCTTTTCAGTCCTTTCCCCTCTGCCCTCAGCTTCCCCCCACCATTCCCTGATCCCCTCTCCAAAAAAAGGCAGGTAGTCTCAAGATGGGTCAGCTCATCAAGGCACATCCACTTCAGGCAGGTCTGATTTTTCTCATCCCCATATCAAGGCTGGATTATGCATACCTCTGCAGGGAATAGGCTCCAAGTTACCAGCACATTTACAGGAACACAATCTGAGTTATATATTGTATCTTTTTTGAGACAGGGTTACAATCAGTAGCCTTAGCTGACTTTGAACATCCTATGTAGACTTGGTGGTTCTTCAACTCAAAAAGATCCTCTTACTCTACCTCCCAAATGCATAAAGATTTGTGCCATCATGCATGCTTAGTTATAATATTTTGTTAATCTCTTGATTCAAGTATTCAAGCTATTCACACAAAAGAATATCTGAAGAGATTTTGTACTTACTGGTTGTGGCTGGAGAGGTGTCTCTGCATTGAGATGGTGTCTCTGCATTGAGACTATGTACTGCTCTTGCAGACGTAAGAGTACAATTCTTGGCATCCAAAAAGGAGGCACAGAGGGTCACCATTATCATCAGCTCTAGGGAATTTGATGCTGTCTTGAGGAGTATAGATGCATCTGCATTTATACATGTATGCTACGACACACAGACATACAATATATACATAATTTAAAAATATATTAAACAAAAGATTTCCTATAAATAAATTAGTTACATATTTAAATATTTTAATCAATTGACATTACAGAAAATAGCATTATGGTAAATAATATTTGGCAAGAAATACTTGCATAAATGATAGTGTACACTCCATAATAAACTAGTATTTTATTGGCAATTGTGCTTTTCATAAAAAAATGTTGGAAATATGGGCATTGATAATATATTATAAACTATTTTTAACTGCTTGAACAAGGATATACACAGATTTAAAAAAATACGACTTTTTTCATTATAAATAAAAAAGTATTATGGTATATTTTTTGATGAGCTAATATTGATTGAATATATTTTTTTTAAAAAAGATTTTTACTTTTTATTTATCATTTATACCTGAGTTCATATATAACATGTGCATGAGAGAAAGAGACTCTGGAAGCCAGAGAAGTGATAAGATTCCACAGAGCTGCAGTTATAAACTATTGTGCTCTGACTTTTAACTGCAATGAACTAAACATAGATAAGTTGATTTTTTTTTTGTAAAAGCAGTAAAGACTCTTAAATAATGAGCCATTTCTTCAGCTACTGTTTTAATGAATTATTTTTTGTCTGTTCATTGATTTATTCATTCGTAAGAATTACTCATTTTATGAATATTTTATGAATATGGGTTATATGCCTGCATGTATGTACATAGCATGTATGCCTGTTATATTCAGAGGTCAGAAGTGGGTCTTGCTTGCACATAATAGTGTGCTGTCACAGGGATCTTGGGAATTGAACCTGGGTATTCTGGAACTGCACCCAATGCCCTTAACTTTGAAGCCAGCTCTCTAGCCTTTAATGTATAGATAATTAACACATAAAAAAATAGACAAATAATTCCATGTAGACTCAGATGTATATGACTTGGTACCTGTCCTGTTATAATGAATTAAGAAAAAGAATTGACTAATTTTACTAATATAAATAATTTTAACCTATTTATCAAGTTACTTGTTAGTACATATCATAACTACAGAATATAGAGTTCAAATCATAACCATTGCAGCTACTGCTGCTTACTTCAATGGACGTTACTAGAAGTTAACAAATATCCACACCTCTTTACTATCACTTTTACACACTAAACTGTGGTTCTAGTCTCTGACACTAAATTACTTTTACCTAATTCTTTTAGTGGATAACAATGAAGCATGGTATTTTCTTATTTTTTTTTTGATTCACAGAATTTTGATTGAACATAATCACAACAAACTTACTACATTTCTAAGACTTATTCCTACTTATTCTATGTCATTGCCTTTAATATTCTGCTGTAGTAGCCAAGCTCTCAAATTACTTCTATATTATATTAATAACTGATAGCAATTGTGACATTTTTCTAAATTGCTCTGCTAACAGGCTCTACTGAGAATGGCCTTGCATACCTTTTTGACACATTCATGTTTAATTTAGGTTATGTCTTATTCTACTTATAAAGATATTTTAAGTGAGGTGCTTAGAAAAACCTTATTTAGCAATATTACTGATATTATTACTTTTTACCTTTCTCTCTCTTTTTTAAACATTTGTAAAGTATTTAGTAGTATCTATTTATGCTTCTAATATTTGGTCCTTGATAAGACACAAATTTATGTATTTCCTTTTTTAGAACTTTGTGCTTCAATATTGCATTTACATCATTTTACTTCACCTTCTTTCCAACCATCTCCTCCAATGTACTCCTGATTATCTTTCAGATTCATGACCTGTCCAACATCATGACTTATGAATACCCTTGAAAGTAAATTACATGATTCTTACCAAATGTCCAGTGTTTTATTTATAAAATCACAGCTAAATATAATTGTCAAAGCAAAGTTGGTACACTACAACTGTTTCTTTATAATGATAAAGGCTCTGGAAGATCTCTCCTGTTAGGTTCTGGTAAATATTGTGGAGAATCTAGGTAGAATGACCCCACACACACCACACACACACACACACACACACACACACACATATCCTGAATGAGACCCATTCCTATTAACATCTAGGAAGCACTAATCAGAGCCAGGATTTAAATAAACAAAACAAAAATGAGAATCAAAAAGAAAGAAAAAAGATATGAATTTTAGAGGGTAATGTGATTAAAGGGTCCTGGGAAGATTTGGAAGAAGTGGGGGATTGATACTATCAAAACACATTGTGTATATGGGTGTAACTGTCAAAGAGTAAATGCAAATAAAATAGAAAAAAATACATGTTTGTGAAAGATAAATGACTATGAATGTGTTGATACTTTGAGTAAATAATGGTTATGAACAGCAATTTCTTCTATTTTCAACTATTTTCATGTGTAATAAAACTCTGATGGTAAACAAGCAAAAATGGGGAAAATATTAGCAGTAACTCCTCTGGGCTAGTCATTTATCTAGTTGCTTGAATTTCCAACACAGACATTTATTACTTTTCTTATTGAAAATGTCAGGTTGAACAAATAATAATATTGCTATTCTGTATGTCTTATAGTCATGTAACTATGAAGATGACAAGGCACTGTGAGGGGAAAAGCCACGTATATGTATTTTTCAGAACTTAAAAGAGATAAGGCATTCTTCCCTTTGACAATTTTCTAACATTAAAAACTTCATAAATTATACATATAAAAATAATGTGACATAGAAAATTTGAAATAAATGATTTAGGGAGAATGCTGTTTGCTAGGGAAGTTCCCAGGAATACACAAAGATGACCCCAGCTTAGACTACTAGCAATAGTGGAGAGGGTGCATGAGCTGCCCTACCCTGGTAACAAGATTGGTTAATACCCTAATTTTAATCATAGAGCATTTGCCAGTACCTGATGGAAACAGAAACAGTGATCCATAGCCAAAAACTTGTGAGTCCAGGGGGAGAGAGGGAAGAGGAATTATTTGAACGAGGTGAGGGTCAATATCATGTTGAGAAAATATACAGAGACAAGTGAACCAAGCTAGTGAGAACTCACAAACTTTAGATCAACAGCTGTAGAGCCAACGTGGGACTGGATTAGGCCCCCTGCATAAGGGAGACAATTGTGTAGCATAGACTGTATAAGGTGGCCCTGACAGCAGGATCAAGATCTATCCCTTGTGCATGGGCGGGCCTTTTGGAGCCCATTACCTTTGAAGGACACCTTGCAGAGCCTTGATTAGAGGGGGTGTGGCTTAAACCTATTTTAATTGAACATATCAGGCTTTGCTGACTCCCCATAGGAGGTCCTACCTTTTTGGAAGTGAGGTGATGATGGGGTTAGTCAGACAGGCTGGGGTGGAAGAATGAGAGTGGGATCTGTGGTTGATATGTAAAATGAATAAAAACATTATTTACTTACTTTTTATTTGTTTGTTTGTTTATATATATTTTTAGAAAATAAAATTCTTTCTTTCTCATGCATCCCCTTGCACTCCCTCCCTTTCCCCTCTCAATCACTCCCTGTCAGCTTTTAGCCTCCCCCTCCCCCATCCTTCCATCCCCTCTCCCAAAAGGGCAAGAAGTACCAAGGTGGATCAGATCAGCATCCACTCCAGGCAGTTATAAAAATTCTTAAATAAAAATGAAAGTATTATCATAAAATAACTTCCAAAAAAGAAGTTATTTAGATGACCATACATTACATGTATGATCAATATATTGAGTTTTTGAAAATCAATAGTCTGTTTTGTTAAAATGATGTCCAAATTGTTGGTAACATTTTAAAAAAATAAATAATTTTCAAATTCGAGCTTAGCCTTTAACAGCTGAGCCATCTCTCCAGAGGAACACCTGACCCAGTCTTGTTGCTGGGATGAGGAGAGTGGATTTGCCTGGAGTGGTCCCACTTTGGAACCTTATTACCTCCTGCCCTTGCTGAGGAGGATATAAGGAGACGGGGAGAAGAGAGAGTGACTGGAGAGGCGGGAAGAAAGTTTGAACAAGGGGATACACGGATAAAAAAATAACAGAAATAAATATTTAAAAATTAAAAAATAAAAATAAATAAAATTGCCTTTCTTAAAAATAGCTTTATAAGAAGAGCTTTTATTCAGATAAAGTTTATGTGTAGGGTAATGGAGTTGGTGAGTGGAACTAAGCATGATGATAATTCTCAAGATGCTATATTAATTATTAACCACTGCAAAAATTAAGAATGCATAAATATTTAGGAATTGAACTCACATAATATTACTAAAATCAGTGATGATGCAAAAATTTGATATCTGATAATCAATGCATAGTTAAAGTATATACCTATACATATGTTTTATTTTCAAAAGCACATATAGTTTATACTCAGTGAATGTAAATATATTTTTATTTTATCTTATTATAAAATCTCAATTGTGTAACTGTCTGAAGATCAGCATACTTTACCTTTTTGGTTTTTCTGGGTGATTCTCTTTTCTGCTATGTGATATTTAACAAAGATTTTTCTGTTAACCCACATTTTGCTATTAGTGTGCTTCTGGTATTTCTTATATTATTATCATATATCTAAACTAATGTCTAGTTATTTGCCTACTTTCCAAGATAAGCACAATCTGGAATTATTAATATGTTTTTGTCTTAGCTAAGGTTTCAGTTGCTGTGAAGAGACACAATGACCACAGCAACTCTTACAAAAGAAAACATTTGAGTGCTTTTAGTTTCACAGTTTCAATCCATTATCATCAAGCCTGGATGTAGTGGTATACAGGCAGACATGATGCTGGAGAAGAAACAGAATTCTTTATCTTAACTCTCAGGCAACAGAAAATGAACTGAATCACTGGATGTGGCTTGAGCATATATGAGATTTCAAGTTCACCCACAAAGACACACTTCCTCCAACAAGGCCATATCTACTCCAACAAAGCAACACTTGTCAATAATGACAGTCCTATGAGCTTAGGGTGTCAATTATGTTTATATTAACACAATAAACACATTCTATTTGTTTATATGCAAGTATATTAACACCAAAACAATGCTATGCAGAAGTACATTTTGACTCCGCCTTAGAAGATATATGTGTGTGTTCATGCACGTGTGTACCTTCCAAAAAATATAATTACCAGATGCTAAGTCAAATGTAATATTAGTGATATATATACACATATACATACATACATATATATATATATATATATATATATGATCTCAAGGACAATTCTAGAGTATTGAATTACCTGAGGCCTTCTCCTTGGGAAAAAAATTATTTCTCCTGTTGTCAGAAGTCTTTACTTTCATGTAGTTCAATGTGTAAGATTTAAATATTCTTAATACTCTTTCCTTCTATAATGGCATATATATACATATATATATATATATGCATGTGTATATAGATGCCTTTCTTTTTAGCATTGTTAGGCATTGATATTAATAAGATTTTGTCAGTGTTTCTCTGACATTTCTATGAGTCAAAATCTCACAACAATTATCTAGCTTCTACTGCTTTTAAATTCGATACACATCTCTTTCTCTATGATACCTGAAACCTAAGAAAAAAAGTGTTGCAACTTGCAATCATGGGATTTCTTGTTCTCTAAATTTTTAGGGACTATTTTTTCAGTATTGATTTCTATATGTTGTAAGGAGACTGAAGTATGAAGTCTATATTACCTGGGGCTATAAAGATTATTATTTAGGTATTAATTATACTGGTTTGAGAAAATGACAGGCATAGGTTCTTCTCTACCTTTCTTGACCTCATTATGTAGGCCCAGGTATTTTGCAATACAAAGAATGATTATTAAGGACACTATGTACAAGTTAGTACTGCCAACGTATGCATGTCTGTATTGTGTCTTTTGGATATAATGTAATGATTTATCATAGTTTTAGTTCATAGGAATCATATCTAAGAATTTGACTGATTCCCTTCCTTGAAAACTTTAGTGGAACCCTCTGTTATCATGAATGTTATCTGTCAAACGTGATTCTCTCAGGTCAAATCTAGCTTAGGTTCCCAAGATTTTGTGTTCAAAGCCATAATGCTTTAAGCAATAGAAATCCAACCCCCTAGTTCTATGTGGAAACCAAGGGCAATGCTGACAACATAATTTTGGGGAGTCTCTTAGAAAACACTAACCAACATCTCAGAAAGAGAGTCCTCAAGGCTCAGGTTGTGTTTAATATTATATAGTCTATAGTTTTAGGGGAAGTGATATCACCTCAGATAAAAGACTTTTATTTAGACTATATATGTATGTAATAAATAGTTAGCCATTATATCATATAGATATAATAGCAATGATAGTTCATTTCCATTTTAATTAACTACACACATTTCATTTAATCTAAGCAAACAAAAGTCTGTATAATTTTAACATTAAAACAATAATATTGCTTGGATTTAGAAAGAGATTTAAACCCTGTAAAATTCTACAATTGTGAAATAATTTAACCAATAGAGAGTTTAAAAAAAGAGAAAACTTTAGGAATAACTTTTACTAAGTTTGATCTGTTTTGTAGCTTCAATTAATATAATATGATTATGTAAGCAAAATCCACATAAATACTCAGGGAAGTGAAACAAATACCTGCTTATCATATTCACTCAGAAAATTCTCTATAGAAAAAATATTGAGTAGGTTCAGCTTTTCCTTTCACAGCTAGTGAGGCTCCATCTACCATTCCATAGGTTACACAACACTCACCCTGCCTAGGCCATCAAGCGCATGGCAGATGGATGTATAGCCACCCCCAGCATTCCAATTCAAGAATAAACGTCTTCCTCATAATAGATATACATGTTTGGCTTTTATATTTCAACTGAGGGTCAAAAAATTCTGGTAACCATGTTGTATTGCATATTTATATGTAAGTATTTATATAAAACATTTGCTTAATAATTTAAGCCTTGAATTTTTATTTGTATCCATTTTAATATTATATTACAAGTATAATATGCATAAACACTATTCCAAAATCTAAACACATAAGAGATATGCGATTCATCCAGCAATATAATACAATTTAAAATTTTTTCTTAATGAAAATATTAGAACTCAGGTTTTAAGTAAAGTAAATGTCAATCAATAAATTATATTTTGGAAAAGTAATGATAATGTTATACATATAACAATAGATTTCTATTAATGTGTATTTGCAAAATGAAATTTCCAAATTCTATATTAAAAGTATGCCTTGTGATCATATAACTTTTTTTAATTTTGAAAGACTTTGGACATTTTTATTTAAGTTTTTATTCATTATTTTATTTTATATCCTGGCTCCAGCCTTCCTCACTATTCTTTCCTCCCACACCCTTTTTCCACATTTTCATCTCTCACACTCCAAGCCTTTCTTCTTCAGTCTCTACCCAGGAATGTATTCACTCATAAATGAATATTAACTATAAAAAATGTTAGCTATGCTACAATTCACCCACCCAGAGAGACTAGTTAACAAAGAGAGATCATGGGGATACCAAGAGCTTCTTAGTGTGACTCTCTTCATGAGGCTAATGTTAAGCATAAATATAATAGATTAGCCAGCATGCAGAAAGAAGAACTTTCCAAAACCTTGGTTGGAGGAGGGTCATGTAAAGAGCAAAGTCTTCAAATTAAAATAATTACTGAACAGGGACACATCCTGCCAGCTGAGCAGATGGAAGGCAAACAGCTTGGAAGTTACTGCATTCATAAAAATGTATATATTTGCATTTCATATGATAAAATTTATGGTCAGTTTTATATAGTGGCTTGGGAAGTGACTTTGATTTACAAATGGAAACAAAAGTAATTATTATGTAACACAATTTTTCAAAAAGCTTTGAAGAATATATTTCTATTATTATTTGAATGGAAAAAAATAGTGGGTATATATTAGTTACATTTTTTTCCAAAATGATCTTCATATGTATTAGATTTATGCCTGACTCAAAAGGAGAAAAACAGCTAGAGACTTAATTCTTTGCTCATCTTTGGCTTTGAAGTGCCCATGATATTATCTATTATGCTTCATATTTTTCAGTGATGTCTACTATCAAATGTTTAATGTTGTAGTGTGAGACATACACATTCTACAGAAAGAACATTGTAAAAGTCTGATTTATATAATAAAGTTGATATTCTGTTTACCAGGTAACAGAAACACGTACGGGACCTCTTGGCTGCAGTAATTATGACAACTTAGATTCTGTCAGCTCTGTTCTGGTTCAGAGTCCAGAGAATAAAATTCAGTTGCAAGGTATGTAAGATTTTATTATTTATTTATGAGCCTATATTATATACTATTCAGTAATAATTTCTTTTATATTTATAAAAGGATGTCATTTGTCACTGGAGAGATTGTCCAAAAGCACTTGGTGCTTTTATGGTAGATTTGAGTCAGATCCCTATACCCACATACAGATGCTCATCATCTTCTGTAACTCTTAATCCAAAGGCTCTGAAATATCTATCCTTTTTGGGCACCTGCACTTTTGTGCATATAGCAAATACACATTGACATATGATTAAAAATAATAATAAATCTTTAAAAAAAATATAGTATATATGTGTTCAGTATTTAAAGATATTGATGAGGTTAATCTATCAATTTATAATATTTTGTTGATTTAGATAAGAAAAATAGTAAATATTAACTTATTTTTCTTCATAAATTAAGTAACAATAACAACTAAAACTTATCTTGAGAGTATCTTATCTTATAAATGGCAATTACTGTTCCAGTAAGAAAAAATGTATATAGGTTTTCGTATTCCATGACTATTAGAAGTTTTATTTCACAATTTTTAATTCTATTTAAACTATAAAATATGTTAGACAATTTAAATTTAACTTAATACAGCAGCTGCTGCCATCTGAGTTTTTGGGCAAGAAAAATAAAGACGGTATTACATTAAATTGTTTGTTCTTTATTCCAATTCAGATTGATTTTGTGGTTGTGTCCCTGATATGTCAGTCTATTCAATATAATTTTGGAAGAGGATGCTTTGCTAAAAGCATTGACAAGTATCTGCATGTGTGATCACAAAAACACACAAGTGTGTGCAGTCCTTCATTCTTAATATTTTTATTTATTATTTGGTGATTTTATATTATGTACCCCATCAAACTCAGTTATTAGTCCTCTCAGTTTCATATGCACTCTTAGGCCCTCCTCTGTACAAACAAGTCCATTCATGCTGCTCATTTACTTCCTGGAGCATAATTAAACTCCCTGTGGCCAGTCTTTTAAAGAAAATGAGTCCTTCCTCACCCACACCCGTGCCAAGCAAGAGGCTAGAGAGAAATCAGTGGTGAAGAGACCTTGCTGTTCTTGTGGAAGACTTGTAATTGCTTTCCAGAATCCATCTGGCAGCTCTTAACTGCCCACAACTCCAGTTTCAGAGGTTGATGCCCTCTTCTTACTATGATGGGCTACTTGTTGCTTATGATATACATATACACATTCAGGCATACATACATACACACACACACACACACACACACACACACACATGAAAACTCAATGAAGAAATATTTTCTAAAAAAGGAAAAGGGAGCAAAAGTGAATCATAACATAAGTATTATATGAAGTATACTGATATATTTCTAATGATGTGCTGTATTGTCCAAATAGGTAACTATCTGTGCAGAGCTCATTTTTGAGTCATTTCTTTTTTCTATAGCTTTATAAAATTTATTTTAGATTTTTAGAAGTTAGTTCTTTATGTAGTTTTTATATAAAATTACTTAGAAATTGCAACTTATTTTCCAATTTTGCATATGTGAAGATAAAATGTATTCAGAGTAGGTTTTTAAAGATTCTCTTTGAGATGGTTAATAAGCACCAGTTATTTCAGATATTGTAAGCTAATGCAAACTATTTAATATTGAATCAGATAAAATTTATTATTATTTGAGGTTTAAAGTTATTGAAATATTCTTGTTGATTATATAAAAATACAATGTAAATACCACTTATTTTTTTATGGATTTTTAATTAAAATATATTTAGTTGTTAATCAGTATATTAACTTTGATCAAAATGTACAAAAAATATATAAAAACAGTCTACAAAGATGACTTATTATCAAAATGCTGATTTTATTGTCTGTGTATCATTGTACAGTTTCATAATATAAACAGAACCTCAAGACTGATGAGATTGTCAGTGACTAGACATGGTTGACTCCAAGTCTGACAATGGAGTTTTGTTCCTGGATATCAAATGATTGACATAAAGGTTATATTCTCTCATGCTTCCTATCCACTGCCTCCAGGCACACACATAGTTAAAGGCACAAATAATGAATGACAAACACTCACACACACACACACACATGCACACATGCACACACTTGCACCTGCATTCTCAGGAACCTGCACCACTATTAAAAAATAAAACAGGTGCCTATATTGAAAAACATAAAGAACTGAAGAAACACTTCTTCATATTTTAGTACTTTTACATTAATGTAAGCAACAAATCACATTCTTTCTTTCACTTATTTCTGCTCATCCATCCCCTATATTTGATTGCTTTCTTTGAATTTATTTGCACATGAAAGGTAAAATTTACATCTAGAACCTTAAGAGATTATCCTAGAGACTCCCTTTCCAAATGTCATTTGTCCTTATGTGAGTTTGTAATAACTGTGCAGTTTTTGTTTTGCCTTGTCTTCTAGCCTGCTTTTAATAGCATCTCATTATTTCACAAGAAGTGGCAAGCAGTAACTTATCTCTATCAATGATAGTATTCTTCTTTTTTCCTGCCACTTTTCCCCCTTTCTATCTGTGCATCAGCTGAAAGTATTTCACCTCATGTGGCAAATTAGAAACACCATTTCTGCCTATGAATTCCTTATAGATGATTCATTTTTAAGTCTTTTGGCTTTCCACAATTCTTTAGGTAGGTGGATCAGTAGATGAATATAGACAGATGTGCATGATGGTCATAGATATAAGTTTAAGAGTATCTTTGTTTTGCACTATGTTTCTAAGCAGTAATAAACTTTCAATTCAAAGAATTATTTTCATTATTAGAATTCTGATTCATTTGAAGAAGCAAAAATATATTTTTTCCAGTAAATGCTATCTTACACAACTTTAGTCTTGTTAAGGAGAAGTTCCTGCCAACATAGAATTTTATTAAGAAACCACAACAAAAGCATGAAAATTAATGAAAAGAAAAATGTCAAGAACAATAAAACCTCAGAATAAATCTATCATAATTCACCTATATATGTATAAAAATACTAATTCTTATCCACATTTGCTGCAAACTTACTTCAAAAGCATTTAATAGTTTCCTGTAAATAATAGCACATATTAGGGCTGAAGAACAAAAAGTGCTTACTAAACTTCCATAGCACACAGGTGCAGTTGCCAGAACCCAAAATGTGATGTTCACAGTTGACACTGAAGTATATATGCATACACACACAATTAAGACATATACACAATAAAGAATATAGCATAGTTAATAATGTCACTGTCACATATCAAATAAATGAGTTGAAGTTAAAGAGAAGAGTAAGCAAAAGAAATATAAGTCTAGGAAATGAAGTTTATGTAAAATTATATAATAAAACATGAAAGGTATTGAAGCTATAGAACCACTTGCTTCCTCTGGGGGCGTTTTGTTGGTCTTTATATTGTTATATGTATTCTTGCACTGACATCTACCCATTGTTTCCTCAATTTACTCTTGGTTAGTTCTTGGTCTAATCTTAGTGGGTTGTTGGTCTGAGGGCTCTTAATCAGCTTTGTGTTCAGAGGGTTGGCTGCTCTCATGCTGTCACACTATGAATTAACTATGTCAGTCCATCTGCTTCTCTCTACACAGTTTTGTGCTTGCTTCAAAACAACAGAATCATATACAGTAGGAATTCTTTGGGTCCTGTGTTGAGATCTGTGCTCCTATTAACCTTGCCAAACTCTAGAACACAAATAATAACATTATAATATCAGTTTGGGAAGAATGATAGTCTAAATGTAAAATTAATGTATTAATCTCAGGAGGCAGAAAATGGTAAGCATGTGTCTTGAAATATTTAGGCTTGGTGTATGTTTTCTAATTCACAAACAAATGTTTTATGGGATTACATCGAAGTTCCACAGGATTATCATAAAATGTGTAAAATACTAAGCATTTTTGTAAATTTGAGATTCCATATTCATGTAGTTATTGAGTATTGAAATTATACAAGCAGATGATTTTCTTAATGATGGTTTTTGAGAGAGATTAAATCATGCTTTAAAATACAACATATATTTTCTCTGCTCAGTGATGTAAAAAAAGTGCTTGCTGCACTTTTGGTACTACAAACTTTCATCAATTTGATTGTCTTTCAAGGGCTTCAAGTTCTACTTCCAGACTACCTTCAGGAACGTTTTGTGCAGGCAGCCTTGAGCTACATTGCTTGCAATTCAGAGGGGGAGTTCATCTGCAAGGATAATGACTGCTGGTGCCATTGTGGTGCAAAATTCCCAGAATGCAACTGCCCTTCCATGGACATTCAAGCCATGGAAGAGAATCTTCTTCGAATAACAGAGACATGGAAAGCCTACAATAGTGACTTTGAAGACTCAGGTAAGTTAGAGATTTACTAACATAATCTCTGTTTTGGACCAAATCTAAGATTGAGGACTGCTTTCTCCTGTTGAAACAATGTTAATTTCATAGTTGGAATGTTTCTCATTTTTATTAGTCTTTGAAGTAGACATTTATATTGCACTTTTTATTGCTCACTTTGTGTTTTACCAGGGGCTCTGTTGTTCTATGTATTGCTTATGTGCTCTTTTTGTTGGAATCCAGCCTGTACGTGGGTTGAAATATTAGTCACTTATTAAATATATTTACTGACATTTCAATGCAATAGTTTATATCAATTTCTCTTATGTTTCACTACGACTCTCTGTAAGGCCCTCATTTCACTTCTCAAGAAAATATTGCCAGCATGTTTTGTATGATTCCATATTCACATGACTCTCATGACCATGCCAGCATGTTTTGTATGATTCTATATTCACATGACTCTCATGACCACTCACCTTAAATTAACCACTTTTTATATTCATATTTAGAGCCATTTTATGTTAATGGTTAAATAATTTTCTGTTGGTTTTAAATATTTAAGAAGGCATACACATAATATTTTTTAGATTTTTTCTTAATAATTATATAACCCATAATCATGTACATCAGCTTCAGGCATACATATTTTTTTTCACAAGCGAAGATAAACATTTATATAGCAATTTGTGAATTAGAAAATACAGTGGACAGATGCAAATAGTTACAAAATTTTAAGCCCAAACCAAAAGAGAAAATCGAAGGAAGAGACAATATTAATACGGAAGAAACAGGGAGCCAAGAGGCTGGAGAAATGGCTCAGAGATCCAGAGCTGCCACTGCTCCGGGGACCCACATTCTTCTTTCAGTGCTCATGTTACGCAGCTCAAACTCTAACTCCGGTTCCAAGGAGCTGACATGGTCTTCTTGCTTCCACGGGCACCTGCACACACATGGCTTACCTACCCACATAAATAAAAATATTTTAAAAGTTAAAAATATGAATATGTGACAGGAGCTTAAGTGAGGTGATATTCTTAAAATACAGATGCCTTGAATCCCAGCACGTGGGAGACAGAGGCGGAGGGATCTCCGTGAGTTCCGGGCTAGCCTGGTCTACAGAGTGAGGTACAGTACTGCCAAAGCTACACAGAGAAACCCTGCCTTGAAAAATAAAAACAAATAAAACAGGAAGGAAGGGAGGGAGGAAGAAAGAAAGGAAAAAGAAAATATAAATGAAATGAATGATCTTGGGTCAAAGTGCTAAAATTGATCAAATAGGTTATATGTATAAAAAGTCAACTTTTTAAAGGAATTGACAAAATCATGAGTAAAATCTCCTTTTTACAATGATTACAAAAAAGCAAAACAAAATAACCTGCCCAAATCTTTTGAAACGTCTTCCAACCTCAGGTAGCTATTTTGAAGAATTTTTCAAAAATTTCAAAAGCTGTGATTTCTTCCTTTAAAGATATATTTTTATTTTTTAAATTATAAGGTGTGTGGGTATGTTCATGTGGATATGGGTGCCCACAGAGGCAAGAGGTGTTGGATCCCCTGGAGCTGGAGTTACAAGTGGTGGTGAGCTGCATGACACAGGTACCGGAACCCACACTTGGGTTCTATGGAAGGATAGCAAGCACGCTTAACTGCTCTCCTATCTAGCTCCTGTGATTTCTTTAATTTTTTTTCCTTCTTTATTTTGTATTTAACAAAAAAACAGTAACATGAATTTAAAATGAGGAAAAGTTAACAATAACTATGAAGAGGATAAGAATCATAAGCATGGCTTATCAAGGGTGGTAATGCAAATAAGATTGCTACACATATATTTACTATGTGTTCAGCTTTCCCTCTGAAATTTTTTTCCCATCCCTGTATATCCTCATTCAAGGTCCCCTCCCCCTCCCAACACATCTTGACATTTCTCTTCTCTGCAACTCCCCATCCCTTCGCTGGGCAGGGAGCATACAGTCCTATGTTCCCACTGACCCATTAATGCTTGGATCAGTCTCCACTCCTGGCCAAATCCAGTTTTGTCCCCCCTCCCTCAAGAATGAGTCTGGTATTACTATAGTTGGAGTGGGGTCCGAAGGGTCAGTCCAGGGTGTTTCTGATTCCAAGCTGTTCCGTGGTTGTGGTTTGCTGCTTGGGCATGTTTGGCTTTTTTTTTTTTTTCTTGTTTGTTTGTTTAGAGACCACTAGTGAGTGAGTACATCCCCTGCTTATCTCTCTGAGATTGTGATACCTCGCTCAGGAGGATATTCTCCAAATCCATTCATTTGCCTGTGAATTTAAGATATCATTTTTCTTACTGCTGAGTAGTATTCCATTGTGTAGATGTACCACAGTTTGTTAATCCATTCTTCAGTAGAGGGACATCTAGGTTGATTCCAGGTTCCTGCCATTACAAATTAATGCTGCTATGAACATAGCTGAGCTAATGCAATTGGAATGCGACTGAGCCTCTTTAGGGTATACACCCACAAGTGGTATTGCTGGGTCCTTGGGGAGATTGATTCTCAATTTTCTGAGAAACCTCCATATTGCATTCCAAAGTGGCTGAACAAGCTTACACTCCCACCAACAATGGAGGAATGTTCCCCTTGCTCCACATCCTCTCCAGCATAGGCTGTCATCTGTGCCTTTTATCTTAGCCAATCTGACAGGTGTTAGGTGGTATCTCAAAGTTGTTTTGTTTTGCATTTCTCTGATAGCTAAAGATGAAGAGCACTTTTTCAGGGGCCTTTCAGCCATTCATAGTTCCTCTGCTGAGAATTCCCTTTTTAAATCTGTACCCCATTTTTTGATAGGGTTATTCAGGGTTTTGGGCTCTAAATTCTTGAGGTCTTTATATATCTTGGAGATCAGTCCTCTATCACTTGTAGAGTTGGTGAAAATCTTTTCCCATTCTGTAGGCTGGCGTTTTTTCCTATTGACAGTGTCCTTGGCTTTACAGAAGCTTCCTAACTTCAGGAGACCCCACTTAAAGATTGTTGGTCTTAGTGGCTGTGCCACTGGTGTTATATTTAGGAAGAGGTGGCCTGTGCCAATTTGTAGAAGTGTATTTCCCACTTTCTTATCTATCAAGTTCAAAGTGGCTGGGTTTAAGTTGTGGTCTTTGATCCACTTGGATTTGAGTTTTGTGCAGGGTGACAGGCTCGGATCTATTTGCATTTTTCTACACACTTCCATCCAGCTATGCCAACACCATTTGTTAAATATACTATCTTTTTTCCATTGAATGTTTTGGGTCTCTTTGTCAAAGATCAGGTGTTCATAGGTTTTTGGGTTAATGTCTGGATCCTCAATTCT
>PVIH01010580.1:0-74338 GCA_004025045.1 Sigmodon hispidus
AAAATCCCAACACAATATTTTTTGGACCTTGAAAGAACAATACTCAATTTCATTTGGAATAACAGGAAAGCCAGGATTGCCAAAACAATTTTACTCAACAAAAGAACCTCAGGAGGTATCACCATCCCTGACTTCAAGCTATACTGTAGAGCTACAGTAATAAAAACAGCCTGGTACTGGCATAAAAACAGACTTGTGGGCCAATGGAATAGAATTGAGGATCCAGACATTAACCCAAAAACCTATGAACACCTGATTTTTGACAAAGAGGCCCAAAACATTCAATAGAAAAAAGATAGTATATTTAACAAATGGTGTTGGCATAGCTGGATGGAAGTGTGTAGAAAAATGCAAATAGATCTGAGCCTGTCACCCTGCACAAAATTCCAATCCAAGTGGATCAAAGACCTCAACTTAAACCCAGCCACTTTGAACTTGATAGAAAAGAAAGTAGGAAATACACTTCTACAAATTGGCACAGGCGATCACTTCCTAAATATAACACCAGTGGCACAGACACTAAGACCAACAATCAATAAGTGGGATCTCCTGAAGCTAGGAAGCTTCTGCAAAGCCAAGGACACTGTCAATAGGACAAAATGACAGCCTACAGAATGGGAAAAGATTTTCACCAACCCTACAAGTGATAGAAGACTGATCTCTAAGATATATACAGAGTTCAAGAATCTAGAGCCCAAAACCTTGAATAACCAAATCAAAAAATTGGGTACAGATCTAAACAGGGAATTCTCAGCAGAGGAACTATGAATGGCTGAAAGGCACCTGAAAAAGAGCTCTTCATCTTTAGCCATCAGAGAAATGCAAATCAAAACAACTTTGAGATACCACTAACACCTGTTAGATTAGCTAAGATAAAAGACACAGATGACAGCCTATGTTGGAGAGGATGTGGAACAAGGGGAACACTCCTCCATTGTTGGTGAGAGTGTAAGCTTGTTCAGCCACTTTGGAATGCAATATGGCGGTTTCTCAGAAAATTAAGAATCAATCTCCCCAAGGACTCAGCAATACCACTTCTGGGTGTATACCCTAAGGAGGCACATTCACACTCCAAAGGTATTAGCTCAACTATGTTCATAGCAGCATTATTTGTAATAGCAAGAACCTGGAAACAACCTAGATGTCCCTCAACTGAGGAATGGATTAACAAACTGTGGTACATCTACACAATGGAATACTACTCAGCAGTAAGAAAAAATGGTATCCTAAAATTCGCAGGCAAATGGATGGATTTGGAAAATATCCTCCTGAGCGAGGTATCACAAACTCAGAAAGATAAGCAGGGGATGTACTCACTCATTAGTGGTCTCTAAACAAACAAACAAGAAAAAAAGCTAAGCATGCCCAAGCTGCAAACCAGAACCACTAAACAGCTTGGAGTCAGAAACACCCTGGACTGACCCTTCAGATCCCACTCCAACTATAGGATCACCTTACTCACTCTTGAGGGAGGGGGGACAAAACTGGATCTGCCAGGAGTGGAGACTGATCCAAGCATTATTGGGTCAGTGGGACCATAGGACTGTCTGCTCCCTACGCAGGGAGGGGATGGGGAGTTGCGTAGAAGAAAAAATGACCTGATGTGGTGGGAGGGGGAAGGAACCTTGAATAAGAATATACAGGGATAGAAAAATATGATTCAGAGAGAAAGCTGAACACAAAGTAAATATATATGTAGCAATCTTATTTGCATTATCACCCTTGATAAGTCATGCTTATAAATTTTATCTTCTTTATAGTTATTGTTAACTTCTCAGCATTTTAAATTCATTTTACTGTTTTTCTTGATAAATACAAAATAAATAAAGAAAAAAAAAAGAAATCTCTACAATAAAAGAAAACTTTTAAGTTGTGGTCTTATCAGTCCAAGTCAATCACCACTCCTGGGAGTGAGGACTCACATATGAGTTTTACTTTGTTTTTGTCTTGATTTGGTCTGACCTTCAGCTTTTGCTTTGTTTTCAGCTTCCTGGGTGGTTCCACTTTGAAGCCAAGATTGAGAATCTTACTAAGGGTGGTAGCTCAAGCTTTGCACAGTACAAGCAGTTAGGTTATAGAGGGTTTCTCTTCTCCAATCTCCCCCCAGGGTGGATCTGCGAAAGAGCACCAATGGAGCTGCTTAAATTTCTAGCATTATTCAGCTCTGGATAATGGAACCATGGTCTTTTCACTTTAGAAGGTCTTCACTATTAAGAGGATAATAGATGAAACAAACAAACAAACAAACAAACTATGTTTAGCCTCTTGATGGCTGCATGCTCAAAGGCAGTTTGCAGACATAAACCAAAGGTTCAACTAGGGTTCATGATTTGCCCTGCCAATGTTGTATGCCATCACTGACCAGCAGCCTCCAACTCTTACATTATATTTACAAGAATCAGGTCATGGTTCCAAGGCTGGCCCCATGTGCTTATAACGTTTGCAATTCAACAACAAAAACCCAGGAATAATGTGTCCACTTTGTTTATTGCATTAACAGAAAAACTGGATTTTGGTTATACAGGGGGGAAAATGGCTGTGATAGCAATAAAAAAAAAAATTTGAAACAATGCCTCAGCAGCAAAATGAATTAACTGGATAAAAGCAATAATGTTAGAGATTCACTGTTCCAGTAAATTTGGATTTGCAATGTTTTACCCTGAAGTCCCATCAATCTCAAAATTGTGAAGCATGTACAACCTGCTAAAGATTACAGCACTGTGATGAACATGATGTATGATGCTACATCAGTCCATATAATGTTTTTTTAAAAAAGTGCCCATGTGGGTCTTTGAAGAATTTATAAGGTCTCAGTTGATCCTATCACATCCTCACTATGAGCTGAAGCCACTAGAAGTGTCATGTATTTAGCTGAACTCATTACTGCATGTCTGAAGAATGACCATTAAGCCTTCTGTTCTTTGGTAGGATTAATTCTGGTTCCCCCTAAAGCCTGATTCATTGCTGCAGAACGGAAGGTGAGAACCAGGCTTTCCACCCATTACAGGGAGGAGCTCAGACAGGAGCTTGGACCAACCATTAGATTACTGACCAATGCTGCTCTGAGAAACAACTTTCTAAATCTCTAGAAACCTGAAACAAATTACAGACTCAGCAGAGAAAGGGCCTGTAGCCATACCACTGGACAACATCCCATCAGTACCAGCAATGAAGTTTATTTGTTTGCTCTCACTGAGGCACCACATCATAAACAGCCATGAAGCAAGGCAAAGATAAGACAGAGGCAAAGAGACAGATACCCAGCAGCCTGTCCCCTGTGCAAAGAAGCCACCACCCCTGTGTGGAACCTATTTATTTTTCAGAGGACCACAATGAAAAGTAATAAAGCCCCTTCATTTAAGTAACACAGGTGGTAATTATTACTTTCACTTTGGGAAAGGCATAAAAAAATCTAAATCTTTATTTTCCCTCATCTATCAGAAACACAAAGATAACACTTCATTTTATTGTTTTTTTTTTCTGTTCAATAAATAAACTCCCATGTAAACATGTTATAAAGAGGTAACACTGTCTCCCCCACTGGTCTCAGACTCCACACACAGCAACTGGATGAGTGAGCCTCTCCAGTCTCCTCCCTTACCCTAGCTCTGCACCTCAGAGCAATGCCTGTGTCAATGGGGACACAGCAGCTGCTTAAAACAAAAGCTTCCCGGGGTTTGGAGAGAAAGATTCCTTCTGACCAGAGGAGGTTTTCCGAGGAAATGGGATTTTAGGTGCACCTGAGAGGCAAGCAGAGTCACTACAGGAAGGGAAGGAAAAGTACAGACTATTTTGAGCTGTGGACGAGGATGTGAGGAAATTGCTGTCTCATTAAAGGGAATCTACTGAAAACAGGAACCAAAATTCCAAGGCAAGTGATACAGGGAAACCTGATTGGAAATTAACTCACAGCTAAAATAGAACATTCTACAATAAGTTTAAATGGTATTTCAGAACTTACTTCCCAGTGATACTCATACCCACATGCTTAGTCTATTTTGTTTGTTTGGGCTTTTTAACTTAATTTCATTTTTAAAATACTATACAAAGAAGCAGGTAACTTTATGTCACTTTCACAATACTTGGTTTTTGATTGACACTCAGCACAGTAAATCAAAAGAAGTGTGTGTGTGTGTGTGTGTGTGTGTGTGTGTGATGTAATTTTGAATATGAGGTTCTATGATATAATATTTAGAACTCTAAAGTGCTTTAAATAGATGTGTATGGTAGCAGATGAACACTACCATTTTACATTTGACCCTCATAAGCTTACCAAGCTCACAAAAATATTTTGAATACTAAGTACCATTTTGTTACACCAATAACTGTTGCATGTGCTGCAATGTTAACAGTTGCATTTGCAATCAGTTCACTTTGCATGGATGGAGTTTGCCTTCTACTAGGAAAGTGTACAGCAATTGTGGAGACAAAAAGTTTCCTCAAAGAACAGGGATACAGGTGGAGATCCTAAGTCTTTCAATTTATGATAAATCTTCACATTTGAGTTTGGCGTCCTTTGAAACGCCATAATTCTTATTAGTGGCCATGTAGAAGACTTGTTGTCAGAGAGAGTTCAAAATTATGAAAGCATATAGATAATAAATTCTAGGAATGATGGTACATGCCTTTGATCAAATACTTGGGAGGCTGAGATAGAGGGATCCTGAGTTCAAGACAGGGTTACACAGAGTGTTAGAGGATGGTCTGGGTTTAGAATGAAACTCTGTATAGAAAATAAAAACAAACCCCAAAGACAAATGAATAAAAACAGGGATGGGGTTATAGATTCCAGGCACAGTAGCCTAGGTCTATAACTCCAGCACTCAGGAGGTAGATGAATAGGATCAGGAATTCAAGGTCACGATTACCTATATAATAAATTAAAATCCAGCTTAGCATATATACTGTGTCTTGAAATATCAATAACAACAGTAAATTAATAAACACTTGGAAATTGCTGGGAAATTCAGCATCTGCATCAAATAAGGATGGCCAATCTAAACAGACCCTTAAACTCCAAAGTGAAAGATGAAGAAGCTTTAAGGAAAGTCACTGAAGGTGCCTGAGCATAGGCATGTGCTGATTCTGCAGGAATATTTATCTGGGAGTGAAAGAGAGGCGAGCAATGGAGGCCACAGGTGTAAGCGCAACCAAGCAGCTCTAAGAATCCACCAACACAGTGTTTCCACAGAGTGTTGTCTACAGGGAAAGACAGTGTCTCCTCATTTATCAGCATACTCTCTTCTCCTTTGACTTCCATTGCAATTGATGGCAATGTGAACTTTCATTAATCTTGGTGAGATGAGAGAGGTTTTTCAGAGCCATTTGCATGTTTTAGACAGCCCACATGGAGACTAATGTGATTGGCAATTTGGAACATACTGTCTTTATTTAGTTCCAGTATCATGCCTGAGGGAAGAAGGGTAGAGAAGGAAAACAGATTCTCCTTCTTACCTCTACAAAAATCTGAAATTAATTTTTCATCTTGTGATGTACAGTTTAGAAACTGTGGTAATTGGAAAAAACTAGACCTAGTTTTTGACTAAAGGCTTAGTGAAATCCCGTAAATAAAGTGATGGAGATCTGAGTATTTAAACCATCATTCAGAACTGGCTTATGTAACACAACTGCGTGTTATTTTTTTTTAGAGCCTGGAAGGAGTGCAATAAATAGAAGGTTGCAGAAAACTCTGGTCTGAAGTCTTTTTTAAAAAGAGTAGTATTAATGCAAGATTTACTTTATTAATTATAACACACACACACAGAGAACATATTCTAGTAGAAACACAGATGTAAGTTTAGTAAGAGAAAATTAATGCTATCCAAATAAGAATTTCTATTTTCTTAGTTGAATGCTTTTAAATTTTGTTATTAGCATCCATGGGTAAAAAAAATGCCCTTCTATTTCAAGACAAACATCCGGTGACAGAAGGGCAGGGTATTCCCTGCTCAACCAAACATACCCCAGTGGTACTGCTAACAGGTGGAAAGAACCCAAGTCTCTGGTTCTTGATATATTTTTACAACTTTCTAAAGATTCTGGGGCTAGAATTTTACAACAATTTTTATGATTGTCCATTTGCTACTCTCCAGAGCCTCTGCCATACAATCAAGCTGAATATTGGAAACCAGAGGGATCCCAAACTGAATTTAAAACCATTTTATTTTTATCTATGGGGCTCAGTGACTTCTCCTTAGCCAACTGATACATGGAAAAAAAACATCTCAACCATTTCCTGTGCCTGAAATTGTCATATATTAAAACCCCAACCCTCGAGGTGATGTTATTTGGAGGCCATAGATTATAAAGGTGAAGTTCTCCTACCCAGGGTTGGAGCCTTTATAAGAGGGGGGTTAGAGGGATCATCCATCTCTTTGCTAAGGTTTCATACAATGAGAAGAGAAACTTCCCCTATGAACCAGGAAGCAGACCCTGCCAAACCCCAAATCTACTAGTACCCTGATCCTGAACAGCTGGTTAAAACGTATCAAGTATACAGTATTGGTTTGTTATGGCAGTCCCAAAGACAAGGCCCTTCTGCTTATCAGGCAGGCAGGCAATGTGTTCAGCTTCCACTAGATGCTGGTCCTTCAGTGAATGTAGTGGAGTGATGCCTGACTTCAATTTTTTTTAAAAAAGAGAGAGAGAGAGAGAGAGAGAGAGAGAGAGAGAGAGAGAGAGAGAGAGAGAGAGAGAAGAAACAAATTAGTATAATAAATGACTCTATGGCTGAGTACAATAAAGAGAATGAGGCCAAAGTATGTGGTAGTGAGGTAAAGTGTTTCTCTCAGAGCTAGTGGACTTGGTAGAACTCTGTGTGGTATGATAGTTGAACAAAACACAGCATAACATTTGGACTTAAGCTCCTACTTGAACAAAATGTTAGGTGAGCACATGGATTTAGTTTTGTCAATGATAAATTTCTGTTTATAAAACCTATATTTAAGTTGTCCGTATTCACAGAGACCTTTTTCTTCTACCTCCAAGAAATGGAAGGGAAGGAGCTAGTCTTTATAATAACAGACAACTGTATGGAATGAGAACACCCTGATAAGTTTCACAGCTGGGATTAAAGAAATGACCAGTTCTGCACTTTTTCCATGATTGTAGATGGGGCAGGCAGTTTGTGAGTAACTGCCAAAGCTCATCTCTACAGCAGATAGAGAAACTTTGATATCTTAGGGTCAGGCTTCTCAAAAGATGAAAGAAACCTTAAATGGTGCTGGTGTAGAAGCACAGATTGCTGTACATCAAGTCACCCTGAAACACGGCAGCTTAAAACAAGAAACATATATTCTTACCTAGGTTTGTGAGTCATGACTTGTGACTCAGTGTCCCTCCAAGAAGCTGTAATCTTGAAGTCAGCAGGGCCGTCATCACCTCAAGCTGTGACTGAAGAGGCTACACTCCATGCTTGCTCAGGAACTGGAGGTGGTTCCAGTTCTGAAGGGCCTTTGGTCACATTGTTGGTTACATTTCTCATTGTCATAGCCAAATACTTCCAAGAAGCAACTAAAGAGAGTAAGTTTCTTCTGGGGTGAGGAGGAGAGAGTTGGACCTAATAGGCAGAGAGGATACAGTGCATCTCAGTGGTCAGGGTATGGAAGCAGGGATGAGAGGTGAATGATAATGTTGCATGTGCAGTCAGAAAGCAGAGAGAGATGACTTGATGCTGGTCCTTGGCTCCCTTTCTTTGTATGTGTTCCAGGACCCCATGGAAAGGTGTTATTCATGTTTAGCGTGAGTTTCCTACCCTAATCAACCTAACCTAGGTAATTCTTCACAGACATGCTCAATGGTTGTTTCTGTGGTGACTCTAAATCTCATCAAGCTGACTGACAGTTAAGATGAATTACCACTGTCACACAGGGTCAATTCCTTGCATGTAGTGCTCTAAATGAGGCACCTTGAGCAGGGCAGGTTACCTCTCAAACAGAAAGAAATCTGAAACATTGTACATGAGTGGGAGTGCAGTGTGGAACCTAGAGTCTTTTGGAAAGCTAATCAAAGTGACATCTTGCCATTTTGCCATATTCTTTTCATTATGTCTGAATCATGTCCAACCCACACCAAAAAGAATATGTGTACTCACTAGAAAGACAGATGACTAGGGTTGATTGGGAACAATGTGTCAGATGCTTCTTACAAAATGGGGCAGTTTTAAGAAATGTGGAAGTCAAAATAAAAATGTCACTAAACAGTTATATAAAACTTTATTGTCCTGGTTTGGATACATGACTCAATTGAATGACACACCAACATAATGACTAGAGTTAACTAATATAACTTGAATAAGGGTTTAAAACAAACTGCTAGAACCAGTCATTTACCTTTGAGTCAGAAAGGCAGTCAGACCTTACCAATCATTAAGTACCTTAGCTATGACTATACCAAATTTCCCAATACAATAGAAAAAATGATCTGACCTGGTGCCAAAACTATCAGTCTTTCACAGACATTCCTGGCTTATCCAGTTTTCTAACCATACATTTATCTAACATTTCAACTGTTCACTTGTTAAACTGTAGATAATTTATGGGTTTCTCTGTAGTAAGAGTTTCTGACCAGGCCTAGCCTTGAGATCCAGACCAGAAGTCCTAAACAATCACACAAAGTCTTATATTAATTACATGCTGTTTGGCTCAGGCATATTACTTGCTAACTCTTACTCTTATACTTATCTTGTTTAGCCGTTTGGCTTGGTACCTTTTCTCGGAGCAGCATTCTTGTCTTCTCTCTGCTGTGTCTGCTGACAGCTCTGCTCTGTTCTTCTTGTTCCCAGAGTTTTCTTAGTCTGGTAGCCCCACCCATACTTCCTGTCTGTCTCTGGCCAATCAGCGTTTTATTAAAACAGTAGGAGGAACAAATATTTACAATGTAAAAGATCATAATCCCACAGTATTTTTTCTTTTTAAAACAAAAACTTCAAATCTAATTTCCTTTATATAGTTTTTTTCACACCATTATCTATAACACTTTGTAATCAACACTGTAAACAAAAACAAACATTTATTTATAATTTATTTAGGGGAAATGTGGGTATAATTCTCTAGACTACTTCCTGCTTATTGGGGATGCTGCTAATCTTATGGATAACCAAAGATTATGGTCAAGTCCAAAGTGGAATAGTCAGTGACGCTGGATCATCTCAGCCTACAGCCTTGCTTTGTTCTGGGTGTAGAATTCAGAGAAAACTACAACAAAGGTGTTCTGGAACATTGGATTATCTGTGTCATCTGTTCCCACTGGAGATTTTTTCAGGGTGTCTTTTTTGATCAAACCTTAATTTCTTCATCCTGAAATAAATCTACAGCCTCTCATTTTCTGTGGAAAAAAAGAAAAAAGAAAACCTCTTCTCCAAAGTAACGTATCATTTGACTTCAATTTAGATTGATATACAAGCATTTATAATCAAATGTCTCTTAGCAGCTCTTGCTCCTTCCTTGGCAGTCAAACAATTCAAAGACAACATAACATACAGTATCCAGACTCTGTGCATTTTCTATCTTGTTGTGGCTTATAAATATTTTACTTTATTTCTTTTGTAAAGGACTTTATCTTTTTTCCTTTTTTTTTACTCTCCCAAGCCGCCACATTTTAAACGCATTGTAAACCATTTAGAGGTGTTTGGTTTTTGTTTTTTTTTTTTTAATTTGTCTTCACTGTTTATCTCTTATCTTTTTCCAGTGGTAAGAAGAATCAGAAGTCCAAGGTCACCCTTGGCTACATAAAAATCTTAGATAATGCTGAGCAATGTAAATATACACCTTAAACATGTAAAGGCCTCCCTTGCCTTTACTCTAATATGCATGGAGTTAAAAGCTTATATGAGAGGTTATAGTTCTACAGATTAAGTATAAAATAAATTCTTAAAAGTTAACTGAAAAGAAGCTTTTATCTATGATAGTAATTTAAAAATGTTAAAGACACAACTTCTCCCTGTCCTAAATAATGTTTAAACAGTGAATACATGGGTCTGTTTGTCTTTACTACATGCCAGGTCCCATCTGGTGAAACATACACAGGCACACACACACACACACACACACACACACACACACACACACACACACAGTGGCCTAAGGCTCTGGAGAAAGGCAGAGTGAGGGTGGACTATGCTCCATCTCACCCACCATTCTCTACACACTGAGCTATTGACAGGCCTGAAATGAGATTGTTTTCTGACTGCCTTTGGGGACATCCCTGAGTCAATATTCCACATTCATTAACTAATGAGCAGCTGGGGAAGAAAAAGCCTTTCACAGAAGGCCACTCATAGCTTGCTAAGTCAATACCCCTCCTTTGATGGCTCTGCTAAGCATCACCCTTGGCTCCCTCCTAAATATCCTCCTCACTTGTCTACTTCTACTGTGCAGCCTATGATTTGTGTTTGGACTGCAGGTGCATGAAGGAAAGCCGAGTCACTCAGACTAATGAAGATCCTTTTGAAATCCTAAAGAAAAATTTCCTCCATCTTTCCCCCCTCCGTCCCTCCCTCCATCCCTCCCCCTCTTCTTCTTCTCTTGCTCCCTTTTCTTTCTTCTTTCCTTCTGGCTACCCCCCCTCTCACCCCTGCCTGCCTTCCCCTCCTCCTCCTGCTTCTCTCTAGTCCTTCCTTCCTCCTTCTGTTCTCTCTTCACCCTCATCTATTTTTCCTTCTCCTGTCTTTGTCTTTATCACTTGTTTTTCCTTCTTGTTTCATCTGATGACTGTTTTTTTTTAGATGATCTATGGGCTTATTTAAAGATTTTCATTGCTGAGAAGACAGTCTATTTTAATCTAGAGAAATACTTATTAAAATTCTGCAGACAGGGCACACTCCCTTTGTTCCTGGGAGAAATCTGAAGCACCTATCTCTCAGGCTTGGGCACGTTAGTAAATAATGTTCAAAAAGCCATGTTGGCATGGATAAATTACTCCTTGAGGTAATTTTATCATCTCCCTCCAATCCCCAAGCTAGTAAATAAAGACAAATTCTAAATCATCCTGACAATCAGATTTGAAGCATGCCACAGATTTGAATTTCATTTTCATTTTGACTTTGTCTTGTTCTCAGAGGTTGACTCAGGTAATTCTAAACTTTATCCCTGAGTCATGGGCTTTCTAGGAATTAATTTAGTTCTAAATTGAACCACACTTGTCTTTCCTATACTTCAGAGAAAGACTTCATGACAGGATATTAAAGGTGTGCAAATGCGGCTGTTAACTACTCTTTACACATTCTTAGGGTGCCCCCTTCTGTTTCCTGATAGTAGTGGTGTAGACCATTATATGTTACAAATTTAAATTGTTCTTCCTAAGCTGTGTAAAGGGGGAGTAGTAATTATATTATTTTTACCTGGCTAAGGTTACTAAGTGAGCCAATGTTGTCTGGGTGGAATTATACAATGGTCAAGAAGTTTTTCAATAGCCACACCATAATGATTTTCTAACAAATATCTGAACATTGGTCTTGTCTCTAAATCACTAAGTAGGAAGATGATTATTCTGTTTCCCCTGTTACAGGTGAGAAATGAGTTAATTTTTCTATGACATACAGACTTTTCCCAAATGAGATTTGCACCCCACACTGTTTTAGTTACAGTGAAGTATATTGTAGCTTCATGCTTCTCGGTCCCACCTGTCCTTGAGGTTCAGACGAATCTCTCCCACCTGAAGTCTGATAGTGGCTTATAAAATAATTATTCAGAGGCTAATATTAATTACAAACTGTTTGGTCTATGACTCAAGCTAATAACTAAATAGTTCTTTCATCTTAAATTCACCCATTTTTATTAATCTATGTATTACCGGATTTTATTAATCTATTTCATTACATCTTGCTCCCCAGGTAGCTCGAAGTGTCTGCCTCTGACCATGCCTTTCTCCACCCTCTGTCTCCCTTGGATTCCCCTGTCTCCTGTCTTGGCATAGGACAGAATAGCTTCTTTATTAACCATAGGTAGCAACATATGTTCACAGTGTACAGAAACAACATCCCACAGCAGTAGATATCCTACCTCCCTGCCTCAGTTGAAACAAACTAGACTTAACATGAGCAAGAAATGTTAAGCCTTTATGAGGTACACAGGCTTCCTATAGAACTCAAAGACCACAGTTCCCCAGGGCAGACACAGAGCTAACATTCTCATTTTCTGGTCTACAGGATTATCCCATTTAGTGTCCTGTAAATCTAAGTCAGTTTGCTGGAAACTTCTAGTACTTTCTGAAACCAAAATTATACATGTTGCCCCCAAGTTTTTAGGAGGTCCAAATCAATTTCCTTCACCTGAAAAGGGTGCCTAGATGGCAGGAGGTGCAGTGTCAATCTTCAGAGGCAAAAGCTCAGTCATGGGGGCTGCTGCTAGAACAGGATTCTGGGCAGATGACTTGGACAGCTGTGGCAATCCAGGATACTTGATTCATTGTAACAGGAGGTTTCTACCCCAACCAGGCCAGAGGTCCAGACCTACCCATGGCTGCTTTTCTTCCCCAAAATGACACCGATGCTTATATTAATTTCATCCTGTTTGGCTTATGCCTTTGGCACATTGGTAGTAGCTCTTTCATCTTAATTCAGCCCATTTTCCTTAATCTGTTCTGCAACATGGCTATGGTCCATGGCTCATCTGTGTTCCTACATGCTTCTTCCATGGCAGCTGAATCAAGACTCCCTGGTTCTGTCCTCTTCCTACCTGAACTTCAATTTTCCCACCTACCTACAGTACCTGCCATGGCCATAACAGTTCCTTTATTTAAAAAATAATAGTCACAGCATACAGAAAGACATTACCACATCACTTCCTCTTTTCTGTCTAATCAAAAGGAAAGTTTCAATTTCAACATAGCAAAATTATATATAACAAACCAGCTATCAAGCAAAAATTAGTTACAATATCTACTCTATTTGTATTTAATAAAATTAAAGAAAATATTCTATCATCTACCTTATCCTTGTGAGTCTGAAGTTTTATATCTAATATACCTTTTTAAATAACTAAGAAAAATTATACTTATAATTATCAAATCTTCAACTAAATAAAAGACCACAGAAGTATATATTACTTGAGTAAACAAGAAGTACAAGCAACTTCCAAAATGTAAAAGTAACAGAGATGACAGCTGTCTACCTGGACAGTCACCCAAATTTCCATTGTAATATTGGGGCATTCATCTTCAGCCTACAGGCCCAGTGTCTCTGGCATACCTTTCAGTGATGCAGGAAATCTGAAAGACTGTTCTGCCCATTCTGGCATAGTTCATCAGTTGTTTCTCCTTGTGTTCTGAAGAATGCCTGGCAGTTTTCTCTGCAAAGCAGGAACCTGAAGGACCATCTTGGCTTGTTCTGCCAAAGTTCAGAGGTCACTTTCCTATGGGTCCTGCATGTTTATACAGCATTCTGGCAAGCAGTCAATACAAGAATAATTTCTTATCCAGTGGCTAACTGTTGCCACAAACAAAGTAAATTCCATATGGAGTTTCTTCAATGCCCATTATTCTCTTAAAGTAGATTGGTACTGTGTGGTGGAAATGTTCTCTGTATGATGTAAATAAAGCAACAGGTTTGGCCTATGTGGATCATCGTAGAAGTGAGTGGAGAATCAGAGGACAGGCAGGTAGAAGGAGGGTGGAGTTAGCCAGTCTTCATCTGACCCCTGAGGAGGAACATGTAAGGAATTCAGGTGAGCTGCGGGCTGGGACATGTGACAAGTAGATTATAGAAATGGGTTGATTTAAGATGAAAGAGCTTGCTAGTAATGTGCTTGAGACATGGGCCAAACAGTATGAAGTTACTATGAGTTAATATAAGTGTCTGATCCATTTCTTTGGGGGATAAAAGCCACCGTGGGCAGGTTCCAAAACTCCGACCCAAATGGGCCCAGGAAAACTTCTATAACAGTACTGCCAGGAGCAGATCTGTCTAACTGTTCAGAAAAGTCTAAGTTCTTAAAAATATTTTAAATGCCATATTCTGTAGATCTTTGAAGTGTTTGAAGGTTACCTATATAATTGAAATATATCCTTGTAAACCTAAAAATCTAACTACCATGACTGTAACTTTAGCTATCATAGATGACTATTAATCTGAATTTTTAATTATATATTATAATTTTAAAGGAATTGCATAAAAATAATATCTTAAACAAGAGTAGTATACATACAGTATAATAAAATTGACTTTAATTTGTGTCAATAAACCAAAATCTATCTTTTTTAATCATTCCTACATCATATTTCCCCTCACACACACCCCTTTTTTTAAAAAAAAAAAGAGATTGACTATGACTATTAGCCATTTATAATGAAAACAAACATTTATAAGCAATATTTTGGAAATTTGGGCATAGCATTTTACTACTACTTCCTATTGATTAATGGACACTGGCAATCTCATGAGGGTTCTGAAGCTGGATCATCTTAGCCTTGAAGCTGATATGACCATCACTTTCCATCAGAGAATTTTCAGATGGTTTTGGCAGATCAAATCATATTTGCCTGGAAGCAATCCATAGGCTCTCTCATCTTCTGTAAAAACTAAAGCAGAATCTCCTTTCCAAAGCAATATCCTTAGACACAAATTTCAGGGTAAGGATATCTTTAAAAAATATACATGTGTTTAACTTAGCAGCCTTTGCAATCAATTGTCTTTCTGCAGTTATCTCATTACAGTTAAAAAATAAAAAGAAAATACAATAATAACCATAATCCAAACCTTTGTGTATTTGCTATCTTTATGTGGCTTTTTATGTTTTTATTCTTCTATTTCTCTTTTTAAAGAGAATTTCTCTACCCTTTTTCTTTTCTTTCTTAAGCCTATGTACATTTTATACACATTGTACCCTGTTTAGAGGTTTTCTTCATCTGAATCTGTTTTATTGCATATCCTTAACCATCTTCCATCAGAAAAGTTTTTAAAATGCTAGCAATGAATTGGCTGCTGCAGACTCTGCCCATTTTGGTGACTTTCAACACGGCCAAGGTGCCAGGACCACATTTACCTTCTCAATTCTGGGAAGCATTATTAAATATTGTGAAACCTTTTACCACCCCAACTCTGGGGAGTCTTAGTGTCCACACTGCCACCAAGTAGAAAACCAGCTTCTCACTCCACTTAAGTGTTTGGCAGCAGGAAGTCTTAAAGAGACACACAGAAGTCTTACAGGAACCACATCTGCTCACCACTAGCAAACAGAGCAGACCTAAGAAAGTGCTGCTACTAACAAGCCATCTTTGACTCTGTTCCCTTTTTTATTCAATATAAATGGAAACCTTAAATCAATCACATGCAACTTTTTGCTTAAAGAGAGATTTCTGTGAGACTTCGGGAATCAGCCTTGGTTTAACCTGCCTGCCATGGACCACCATTTTTAAATTCAAGCCTCAACACACAAGTACCATGTTCCACTTCAGAGATATGATTCAAAGCCACCTTTGACACTGTTTCTGTGCTCTAGGACCCTTTTTAAGCTTTCTCAGGTTTTATGTGGATGTTGGGGCCTTGAGAAAAAACTTCTCATGTCTTGAGAAGAAGAGTTTCAACAACAGATGACCTAGTCCCTCCTCACAGGAAGCTCTGCAAGGTGATGCTCTGGCTGTTGGCCACTAGAGGTATTGGGAAAGCAGAGTGAGGGCAGGGGACCAGGTGAGGTACTTGAACTTGTCAAATGAGAACTTGAATTAAAAAGGCCTTCTTTATGTCTGGAAAGTCTTTGAAGAATGAATGAAAGTTTCTATTTTCTGAGTTTATCATTTTTCCTAGATGGCAATGCATCATTATCACCATTATTAAAACAGTGTAGTTGCTCTTGTCCTGACATTCTCTGGAAAACTAAAGTAGGAACTGAAAATCTCTTGGCTGTTACTGTATCATGTCATCTATAAATTTTTCCATGAAAATTCAAAATTATAGGTGAATGATCCACACTAGGTTTTTAATAGGTTACAAGAAAGGTCATATTCCTTATTTTTTAATCCAACTCAGCTGCAAGTTCATTTTCACATATTTTAAGGTCATTTGTGGGGGTGTGGGACCAACTTTCTTTGTCATCTGGACATCATATAGAATGGTAGCCCCTTGGCATACCTCTTGTACTTTGAGATGGCTCTCCTCCCCCTCTGTGCCCAATGTGAGGTCAAGGCTCCCAGGATGCTGGGCACTGCAGTTTTAACCCAGGATCTGTGAGGCAAAGGTCTCAAAGGATTTCTCCCTTTGGGATCATGTGACCTGTACCTGATTTAGAGGGGTGATTGTACCTAAACACTCTCCAGTTATCCCAAATGCTAAAGAATTGACTTTCTAGAACAGAACCATCTAGGATTTCCATGTGAGTTCACCACAGCCATGGCTCCCCCAGGAGAGACTCAGACTCATTCACAAAAGCTGCTAAAGCCAGCTCTACTCTCCCATCTGGCTCTACTCTACTCTGTGTTAATCTCTGTAGGCAGCCATTAATAATCTGGTATTTTCTGAATGCCCATGCAACATCTAATTACTTAAATCTCCAGTTCACATTAATTACAGCAACCATTTTTTGAGAGTCCCTCTGCCAAGTCCATCATCCTTAGCTTTGATCCTTAAAGCCATTGACAAGAGAAACTGAACTTCATGTATATTGCCAAGAATATAGAGCACACCATCCAATATAAATAATAATTCAATTTAATTTTTTTCAGAGCCATAGTAAAGGTGAAAGAAAGTTACCTTTTAAATCCAAGAAGATTACTGTTTCAACATGACAATGATATAAAAATTAATCCAATATTTTCTATTTTTTTGCATCAAGTCTTTAAAACACAATGTAAAATCTTTTGGGTTTGTCTTTACTTCAGTCCCTGTTGCTTTAGTTTGGTCTCTTCTAAGCCTAAACTCAGACATTCCAATAGTCCAGCCTCAAATTTACAATGGACAATTGTCTTTGTTTTTGCTTCTGTGTGGACTAAAAGCGAAAGAGGTGGCTGAGGCAGTCAGATGGGGAAGGAAATGTATAGAGACTAACACTGAGCTACAGGAGAACCTCATTGCTTCCTGATCATGTCTGCCATTTACGACTGGGTCCTAATTAGCATAGTTTTCATCCCCAAGCCTAAAGGATTCATCTCTGTCATACACTTGATCTTGAATTCTGGTTTTTCTTTTTTTCTCTGATTATTCTGGCAGAGCTCCAGCAAAAAAGCTAATGTGTCCCACATACATTCCTGACATAGGGTTGTGGTTGCCTCTGAGGTCCAACCAGCACCTAGCCCTGGGGCAGCTTCTGATGCCTGACAGGAGCTGCCAATATTCAAGGTAGCTATGGGACATTGTTCTATCCTGCCATGAAGGTAAATCTCAAGAAAAAAATTGCCCAGGAATCTGGGTAACATCTAAATGTGGCCACTTGCCTGAGGAAGCTGGGAGAGCTATGATGATATTCCACGGTACAAGGCAGAAGCTTAAAATGGAAGTGGAGACAACCGTCTCAGGAATGTTGCTGTTCCTGCCAATGCTTCCACCCAAGGCCATTATGCTCAGTCAGCTACTGGTCACTGTAATCCAACAGGGTCCCCTTTCATCAGGGTGCTGCTTTGGAAAGGGCCTCTGTCATATAAAGATGTGTCTGCATGTGGAATTTCTTCACAGATCTTACTAAACCAAGAAACATTTTTCCTTCACTTTTATTGTGATTTAAGTGACACACAGTGAAATCCATGCTTTTTGGTACAGATTATGTTTCTGTGAGTATTGGTATGGCCCTTATATTGACCATTAGAACCTTATGATATATTGACCATAAGTACTGTGGTAGTTTGAATATAATTGACCCCTTAATCTCATAGGGCAACTTGCACTATTAGGAGGTGTGGTTTTTGTTGGAGTGGGCATGGCCTTGTTGGAGGTCCATATGTTGCTGTAGGGATGGATTTTGAGGCTTCCTTTGCTCAGGATACTTACTGTCTAGTGTCTCAGTGGACTTGTAAGATGTAGCACTCACAGCTACAGCACCATGTCTGCCTGCATGCTGCCATGATTCCCACCATAATGATAATGGACTAAATCTCTGATACTGTAAGGGAGCCATCCCAATTAAATGATTTTGTGTATGTGTGTGTGTGTATACATCTTCTCAAATCCATATGTCATTTGTGAGTAATCCCAAGTCTCTATTCCTATACCCTTACCCTGCAACCAAAACTAAGTTTGTTCCTTTGGCTTTTTTTTTTTTTTGGTTGTTTTACTTTCTAGTTTTTCTCCTTCTAGAAAGTCCTATGGGTCCTCTATATAAATCTAGAGTTTATAACCATTAGACTCGCATTGTCTTTTATACCTGATGCTCTAGAAACTCATCCTGTGAATGTGAATATTACTAAGTTGTTTCTTTTCTGTTGCCAGGAAGTATTCCACTATATGAATATCCCACATTTTGTTTAGCATTAAAAACCTTCTGGGCTGTTTCCATTGTCAGAAATTATTGGTACAGCTGCTATACATGTTTATCTATCAAACTCAGAGGCATACACATAGTATCTAAGCAATTTATATGTTGAACTGTATCCATATAAGACTGCTAAAGACAACATAAAATGATTAGACTGTTTTCAGTTGTTGATCACTCTGGCTTTATTTTATTTTATTCTTAGCTCGTTTGCTGAACCCTTGGGCCAGCTAAGCTGCAGTGTTCAGTATGTACAATTTGATAATTTATAAGTTTTTGTCACTGCTCTGAGGGAGCAAAAAAAAAAACAAAAAAATACTGAGAATTACCCAAGGAAAGCATTTCTGAATTTGTTTGGAGATTCCACTCCTGGCCAGCCTTTCCTTCCATGGCATTCCTTTTATGACGTGGCCCCATGTCATCCCTGCTCTAGAAAGGATCCTGGGAATCACATCCTCGTGTGTGGAGTGTGCACTGTGGGTATCTTGGCAGCTGGAAGCAGCACTTCACATCTGCTTCCCGACAGTTTAATGCAGGGGAAGTATCCCTCTGGAATGGGCAATTCCCCTGTTATTTATTTGCAGTGATGCAGTACTATTGTGCATTTTAGAACATTGCAAGGCTGAAGCCCTGTAGTTAAGAGTGATTCAGACTTGCCCTTAAATGTCTAGAAAAAAAAATAAACTTTAAGAAAGAACAATGAAAGTCAGTAGCATTGACCAAAGGCCTACTGCATTGCTTACCATGCACGGCACTGTGTTCATGGCAATGTTTACAGCACACATCAGAAACCCCAAGGACTCCTCCATGCTATTCCATGACTCTCTTGTACTCTGTTGTAGATGAGAAAGACTAGGTTCACAGAGGATTAAAAATACAGTATGGTCAATCTGGGGAAGGATTATAGTTGTAAATGACCACACTTCTGCTGTCAGTCATCACACTTTGTTGCCACCCACTTCTCTAGGGTCCCCATAACTCTGATGTGCAGGGGCCAGTGGAATTGATACTTCTTTGGGCTCTGGGCATGACAATCTCTTACTTGCATTTTCAGCCCCTGGGCACTGTGAATTTCATGAATTTGCTCTTGGCTGGTGTCTCTAGTGCTAGGGTTCCTGAAGCTTGATCCAACCCTGATATTACAGACTTGGTAGAATGGAGTCTCCTTGACGGAACTTCTACACAGAGGCAGTATCTGGTTTCTGAAGGTGGCTGGCTTGAATAGTGATACTCATAGGGAGCCAGTGTAGAGGAAGCAGGCTGGCAGTAATGCTGGCACTGTAAACTCCAGGCATTTTCTCTAGTGTGTATTGTCATTTCTGATGTACAAGTAAGAAAACTGTATCTGGAGAGGTAAAGAAATTCAACCAACTTCAAGCTGAACATAATCAGGAGAGTCAGAATACAAACCTTGGCTTTTCTTCCCAGTTCTCCAGTTTTTCCCTATCTGAGCTTTTCCTGAATGAGGATACTGACTAACTCCTATGCAGTACAATAAGGCTCTCTCTGAAGTTCTGGAAGGATGTGTCTGGAGTTTGGGATGAGGAAACACTGAAAAGTAATTTTTTTTAGCTTGGCATAGATGAGATTGTACAAGTGCCTAGTCCCCAGAAAGGAATCAAGCTACATCAACCAAGTGCTACGATAGAAGGCATTTCCAGGCTATAGCAGGGCTGGATAAATCTGCTGAAATTATATTGGGAATTATATGCTTTGTGTTTCCATAAGGTTCTAAAATTAGCTAGTCAGAATAATATTGTGTAAAATCAAAATTGTCCTCAAATATTCCTTAGGAAGGAGACAAGGGAACTGAATGATTGTCTTGAGTCTCCAAGCCTGTATGTGTCTCATTATTACAACAGTTAGTAATATGAAGTTTCTGGTCTAGCCCATAGGTTTGGACCTGCTCTCAGCCCACTGCCACTTAGCCACAAACAATCACAGAAAGGCTTCTATTAATTTCATGTTGATTGACCTATGGCTCAGACGTATTGCTAGCTAGCTCTTTCATCTTAACTCAATCTCTTTCCATTAATCTGTTTAGCCATGTGGCTTGGTACCTTTTCTCAGAGTAGCATTTTGTCTTCTTTCCTCTGTGTCTGCTGGTGTCTCTCCTGGTATCTCTCCTGGAGTCTCTCTGCTGGCATCTCTGCTCTGCTCTCCCTGTTCCTAGAGTTTTCTTAGTCTGGTAGCCCTGCCCACATTTCCTGTTTGCCTTCTGCTAATCAGCATTTTTATTAAGCCAGTAGGTGAGACAATTATTTACAATGTAACAAAACATAATCCCGCTACAGTAGATATTTTCTTGAACTGAGTGCAAAACAGAGGGAAAGGTTTGGTTGGTGAAATGCTACAACAAACTGTTCTCCTTGCAGCTGGTGAGATGGGTACATCTATGCTTTGGCTCAGGCTCTTTTGGGGTAGATATCTTTCCTCCCATTTGCCCTACTACATTGTTTGAAAGGCTATCACTCAGAATCAAGCCTGAAGAAGCCTCTCTGTGTATGAGTGTGTGTGTGTGTGTGTGTGTGTGTGTGTGTGTGTGTGTGTGTGTGGACAGACTGAAATCCCCTTCTACACACTAGTCACAAAAATCTTGAATAGCCAGAGAGTAAAGGGCAGACAGAAATACCCAGCTCTTCCCACTCTAAGTGTGGTGCAAATAGAAGCATTGCTCTTCCTGCAGCCAGAGATGCTGACTGGACATAAAGATAGAGAAGGGATACAAGAAAAGAGCCTATGGTGCAAGTTTCTAAATGTGTGTGTGTGTGTGTGTGTGTGTGTGTGTGTATGTGTGTGTGTGTGTAAGAGAGAGAGAGAGAGAGAGAGAGAGAGAGAGAGAGAGTATGTGTGTGTGTGCTTATGTGTGTTATTAGAATGTGCTTGTGTGTGTCTATGGGTGTGTATGAGAGTGTGTGTAAGTGTTTGTATGACAGTGTGTGTGTATTAGTGTATGTGTGTTTATGTATGTATAAGTATGTGTGAATATGTTCATGCAGATGCATGCATGGCTGTGCATGTCTGTAGAAGCCAGAGGCCAACACTGGTTATCTTCTTCAGTTCCCTTCTATCTTCTGTTTTGAGCATAGATCTCTTAATGAACCCAAAACTAGACCAGCGTCTACCTTCCCATCACAGAGATATGTCTGACCTTTCACTTGGATTCTGGGAATTCAAATTCTGGGGGTCCTCATGCTTACATAGCAAACACTTTCCCCACTGAGAATCACCCCAGCCACACAGTCACTATCTTAACTTTTTATTGTTGAAATTAATATAAAAAAATCTTTCAACAAACTTAGAATAAACATACAAATTGTTAACAAAAATTTTGTTGTTGTTGTTGTTAACCTAAAACAAATTAGTTTTATGGTACATGTACAGCTAGAACACAAACCTCAAATTACAGGCTATTCTTTTTAGTATGTGCTAATATCCCCTCTCTGCTTTCTAAGTTAAATTGACTATGTCTCTCATAAAGACTGTACGCTTGATTGAGATGAGCTTGTTGTTTTGGTTTTGATGACCTTCTTTATAGTCACTATAAATGTGTGAATTTAAATGCTGTGAGAAGCTTAATTGTCTTTGGAAAGCCCTAGAAGATATATTGTAGAAGAAAGCTATTCTAGAGGGAAACAGCACTTGGCAGCCTGCTGCACAGCCTAATTTGCACCATGGTACAGTGCCATCTCTTCATTGACCTGACCTTAGCCCTTTAATAATCAAAACCATTATGCTTTGCTAGATGGCTTATGGATTTCTTTCTGCACAATATAATATTTTCTGCATTGGTGACAATCACCAAAACTTTAAAGTTTGGGGCTATGTGTTTGAAATAACATTTGAATATATCGTGGTTTTTAAAGTAGTTTATAGGTATTTCTCTACATCACATTTATAAATTGTTAGTGCACAAGCCTCCCAAATGAGAATAAGATTGAGAATAGGAGACTAAAAGAATGCTTGCTCTTGAAAACAAGAATCCGTCACAAATAGTAAGCAGTCAGCATCTCATGCCTCAGATCCAGGAAAGAGAAAGACAAGCTCTACAATGTAAATGCTGGGTAGAGTTGCTTGGTCCAAAGTTGGATAGGTGCAGTGTTTTGGGAAGATTGGCTCCACAGGCTCATATATCTGGATGCTTAACCATCAGGGAGTGGCACTGCTTGTGAAGAATAAGGAGGTGTGCCCTTGTTGGAAAAAAATGTGTTGCTGGGAGTGAGCTTTGAGACTTCCAAAGCCCACGCCAGGCCTCTAGGCTTTCCGTCTCCCTGCTTCCTCTTGGTTTAGATGTAGAACACTCCAGCAACAGGTCTGCTTGCATGCTGTCATGCTCTCAGCCATGAGGAGAATGAACTAAATTTTTGAAACTATAAGCAAGCCTGAATTATTTTTTTTCTTTTTTAAGAGTTGCTGTGATCATGGTGTTTGTTCATGTCAACAGAACAGTGACCAAGACAGTGGAGATATGAAAAATATTATCCAGAGTCCGGCTTCATGTACCTCAGGCTTCCCACCAACAAATAAAGTGGAGAATTACCTTGAACTTCTGATCCTCCTGCCTCCACACTCTTCAGCAGAATGCTGAGATGACAAGAATGTGCCACAATACCTGGCTTTTTGTAACTCTGGGAATTAAACCCAGGCTGTTGTACATGTACTCTATCACACAACCCAGACACTGTTTTGCATGCTTACAGGGAATAAACTTATATTCTTCCAAAAAACAAAACAAAAACCCTCTATGTTTCCAAAGTGAATTCTCAAACACATTTGAAAATTGGGATTAGGTAACTCCTTTACTGTCGACCTTCCCAGAGCTCCTAATATATTAATATGCGTTGGGATTTCCCCAGAAAAGAAAAAGAAAGCTTGGAACATTCAGATTATTTTGATCATGTAATATTTATAGTGTGTTTCTGAGAAGCCAGGCTCCTTGGAGCAGAGTTGGCCAAGTTGCTCCAGTCACCCAGCGTGAATGAAAACAGAAAGAATGATACATGTGCTCTCCAGTGGTTGGAAGAAAATATAGCACAGCAGGAGAGCCCTCATAGTTGCCTCCTTTGATTCAGTTGCTGGAGAAGTCCAGATGAGTGCTATGAAAACTAGTCTGGCCCTCTGATGGACTACAGCTGCCACATTCCCGAGAAAACAGTGACCTAGCTGGCCATTACTTCTAGAAAAAAAAAAAAGCTTCAATAAGGTCTTGCAGGCCCTGCGTGGTCTGGTCGACTGTACAAGTGGTGTATGCACTTTGTCACTGTGTACAACAAATTCCTCAGAAGAGGCACCGTCAGTGGCTGAAACTCACATAGATCAGAAGGCCAGATGCCATCTCACCTCAAAGGCATTTGCAGCTCTCCAGAAGCTCTGAGATGGACTTTTTTTTCTGCTAGTAGTTTCAAGTATCTTGGTTTATGAAAGCATGATCACAATCATTCCCTCTGTCCTCATGTGACCATTTTTTCCTTTTCCATGTCATGTATTGTTTCTCTGTCTACTCTTCTTTTTTCTGAATTTAAGCAAGTTTTTATTAAAATTTTAGATAGTAACCAAGATGGAATCTGGCCAGGACCATTACCTGGAAACTTTCCAGGTAAGTGGCCTCCAGACACATGTTGGTAAAGGTTATATGGCAAAACCCCTAGACCATTTTACTTTATTACAAGGCTTTGTTTTTAGTTTTCAAGAACTCCAACTGCCAGAATTCCAGGAAGATACCTTGTTCTTAGGCAGGTGGTATCTTTCAAGAACTATAATTCCTGGATTTTCAGAATATTACTTGGCCTTTGGGCAGGGATTATCTTTTAAGAACTTCAGTTCCCAGAATTTCGAGAAGTTACCTGGTCCTTGGGCAGGTAGGGCTTAACTTTGGGTCCAACAGCATGTTTTCACGTCTGAAGAAGCAAAACAATCATCAGAGAGATGCACACACTAGAAAGGTGACATATGTAGAGTTGAAATCAAATAATTAATAATTAAGCAAATATATCAGTTTGAATGAAAAATTTACATTACAAATCTGCTAACTGTGCATAATACCCAGGAAATTAACATTTTTTTCTATCTATATATTTCCCAAAGAATAAATTCTGCTAAACAGCTTAACTTTTTAATAATCTGCAGTTTAAAGCAGTTATTAAAATTAAATATTTTGCAATTTACTTTCAAAGAGTTTTTAAGCTTTCTTTTTTTTTTTGTATCTTTCATATTATGCATCTTGATCCTATTCATTTCCAGTCCCTGTGTGTCCTCAAGTGCCACCCACCTTGTTTTTTGAGACATAGTCTCCTGTTGTGCTGAATCCCACCCATTAAGTTAGGATGATTGGCAAGTGAACCTCAAATATCCTCTCATCTCTAGCTCCCAAGTGCTGATTACAGACGTTATTGCCACACTTGGTTTCTTATATGAGTTTTGATGATCAAATTCTGGCTCTCATGCTTGCTCAGCAGGCACTTATTCAACTGCAATATCTCCTTGGTCTTCCCCTTTTTAAAAATTTAACAGCTATAGTAATTCCTTTTTGTAGTAATTCATAGGTTGAATAGAAATGTCCTCAAATAGGCTTATGCCTTATCTTGCCTATGACTGTGGTAAAATAATGTGATCCAATTTGGAGAAGAGTTTATTTTGGCTTAACATTTCAGAGGGATAAGGTTCACAACAGTAGGAATGGCATAGCAACAGGAGCAGGAATCCAAGAGTGCCATTTCATCTGTGCATAGGAAGCAGAACAATGACAGGAAGTGGAGGAGGCTCTAAACCTCCAAATCCATCAGCAGTGACATACTCCAGTCTGTGGTCTAAAGATTCCAGAATCTTAGCAAAGAGAACCACAATACATGACTATATGAGATCAAATATATGAGTCCAAGGAGAACATTTTTATTCAAATTACAACAGCATTCCAAAATGTACTCCAGAGAATCTACCACATTATATTGTGAATGCAATTACTGTCTTTATAGATGTCTTTACCATTTTTCTTTTTCACAGACAGAGGCTTTGTTAGTTTTTATATTCTACCATTTAGCAAAATTCCCCTCAAAACTTAATGGAAACATGTCCTTAATATTTTTGAAAAAAAATATTTTGAATCCATAGATGAACCCATGAGTTTAAGAAGCTTTCTAAGGAAGTGATCCAAGCATTTCTTCTGCTTTTCTGTGACAACAGTTCTGCCTTTTCATGTAACACTGGGCCTTGTGCTTTAAAGTGAGGAAACACAAGCTCCTGCTGTGGGGGACATTCCTCCTCACTCTCACGTAGAGATGCCTCTGAAAAATCTCAAGTAGCTGTCAAAGCATCACTGTTGAAGTTGCTTCTTGCTGAGTAAGTTGATCAGAGCTCCCCTGGAAAAATACCCTTTGCAGAAGGTATATGTTCTTGAGGTAGATGTTTAGCAAGCAAATCAACACCACTCCATTGATCCCTGAGGATAACTGGGCTCTGCCTCTCTAGGAAGCTAGCCTCAGGTTCATACAGTGTAAGTGATAAATAGCTACCTTTATTTGTTATCTGGCTTCCTAAAACATGTCATGTGTTGTCTGCCTCAGACAAAAAGATTTTTTTTGTGAAAAGAGAACTGTTTTAGAATATTAGTTTAAAGTGTGTTACATTCATTTTTTGCTGTGAAATATTTGTTTAATGACGTAAAGATGTGTTGCATTCTTTTATGTTGAATTACTTTAACTGTGTAAAGCTGTGTTATTTTGCCTGCTAAAATGCCTGATTGTTCTATTAAAGAGATGAATGTCCAATATCTAGACAAGAGAGAAGAGAGAAATAGATGGGCAGCCAGACAGAGAAAATAAATAGGAGAGGAGGGAGGAGCTAGAAGAGGAAAAAGAGTAAAAGACACCAGGGACCAACCACTCAGTTACTCAGTCCACCACAGAGTAAGAAGGAAAGAGGGGTTTATAAAATAGAGAGAGGTAAAAACCCAGAGGAAAATGGTAGAGAGGATAATTTAAGTTGTTTTTGGCTTGTTTTTTTAAAACAACAACAACAACAACAAGCTGGCTAGAAGCAAGCCAAACTAAGGCTTGGCATTCGTAAATAAGAAAGTCCCCATGTAATTATTTGAGATCTGTGTGATGGGCCCCCAAAGACTAAAAAAAAAAAAAAAAATTTAAAAAACACTTAACAAAAAACAAACCAAACCAAAAAAAAAAAAAAAAAAAAAAAAAAAAAAAAAAAAAAAAAAAAAAAAAAAAAAAAAAAAAAAAAAAAAAAAAAAAAACTACAGAGAGTTGTATACTCTTTTATGCTGTGGGATGGTTTTTCTATATGCTATGAATATGTGTTGCTCTCATTGGCTGGTAAATAAATCTGTTTGCCCATTAGCCAGGCAAAATAAGGTTAGGCAATACATTCAAACTAAAGAAGGAGATTAGGAAGGATGGAGTTAGGACAGACACTGTAAAACATCTAAGAAGCAAGATGTGAAAGAACTGATATATAGTAGGATAGTTTCATAGGGTCAAGGAAATTAGCTCAAACCAGTTACCAAAGCATGCATACAACATCCTTCTTTATAAGCCAACCTGGATTCTGCATAAAGGCCTAGGAACAAGCATATCAGAGGTTCTAATTGTGCCCAGCCAATGAGGGGCATCTGCACAATATCATCAGATCTGTATACAGCCTGGATGCTGGAAGGAGGGTTTATAAGGCTCTCCACATTGCTGAATAAACAAGTCTACCATTTGCTTTTCACGTAACTCCCACTGTTTGTACCTTCTCATCCCCTCCCCAGAGGGAGTAGTTAAGAACCAACAACACTGGTAAGCCACAGTCCATATGGCAATACATAGATGAACAGAAATGGGTTAATTAAAATGTAAGAGCTAGCTAGTAATAATCCTGAGCCATAGCCAATTATTTATAATTAATATAAGCCTCTGAGTATTTATTTAGGACTAGTCAGTGGGAGAGAACCATCTGTTTACATATGTTGCTCAATGTGCTGCCTGTACATCCACATAAAACCCAAGAATGCTTCAAAAAGGGGGATGGGTTCTAAAACACATAAATAAAGCCAAAAATAGCTTCTTAGTTGTGTCTCTCATGTAGGCTGTGGTCCAGAGATGCTGAGGCATATGGGCTTCAGGTACAGCATGATATATTCTGGCCATGGTAAACAGGCATGCCCAAGTCCAGCAGCATGCTGCTTGGCACATTTAACTTTTGCTAACATACACAAAAAGAATAAAAGACACACAGTAAAAGAGGCCCAGACAAAATAATAATAATAATAATAATAATAAGAAGAAGAAGAAGAAGAAGAAGAAGAAGAAGAACCTCCAAACCTCTATACAGGTTCTACTATGTTTTACTATGTGGATAGGCTTAAGAAAGTAATAAAAAAAGGTATGGGTATTTACAGAAACAAATAAATAGTTTGAAAATAATGAAATACAGTCTTTAAAGAGAAAGGTAAAATAATAAAAAAGGATAGCCACATAGGGATGGGAAATACACAGGGAGTATGGATCCTATATGTTATTGTATTGATTTTGAATTTATTTAATGGCTGATGAGGAAGAGACAGCTACTGGCAGACATGGGATTGAAAGAGGGACTGATGGAATATACCAACCTAGATATTTTAAGAATGCCTTAACTTTAGAAAAGAAGTCAAAAAATGTATCTTTCAAATGGAAATAAAAAATTCTTTGGAGAAGTTTTGCTTTTGTTTCCTTTGAAAACAAAAGGCTGTGGATGTGTTCCAAATTAATATAAATTAGATTTGATCAAGGGAGACCTCCTAAAACTTGACAGATAACATATTGTATCATGTTATCAGATCATGTGAACAGATAGCATATCAACATATGCTCCCAGGCACTTCTGCACAAGCCAACCTGGAGTCTGGAGAAAATCCCTGTTCAGCCTCACTCGGCGTTTTCATATGAGGCTAACCACTCGGGAAAGGGAACCTGGGTCTGGCTTCCCATAAGCAGACCCACAACCTAAACACACTGTGAGCATAAAGGTGGAAAAGCTAGAAAAACTCTGGATTGAGGCTTTAGTATTGGCCCCATGGATTTATTCTGAGAACATGTGGGAACCATATCTGTGGATAAAAATGCTGTTTCTAACAAGAGACCAGTCACTTCCTCTTTTGCCTAGCCTGTGCCTTGGGTGGCTACCCCCCGCAAAAGTATCCTTCAGGCAATTTGACCTCCCTGACTCAGAAGCTGAAGCTAGAGCCCTCTTCTGCACTATTTTTAAGGTATTGTACCTATACAGCTCATTTAACAATGTAACATAGATTTCTAGTTCTTGAATGTGATTATTACAAACTATTTAGGATATAAAGAAACGCAGGTTAATAGTCACCTATTATAATCAAACTTGTAGTCATTTAAACTCCATTTTCAAGGATAAAAAGATATATTTTAGATATTTAAGTGATTTTCAAACACTTCAGATATCTACAGAATATAACATTTAAGATGTTTTGATAACATAAATTCTTTTTTATGACAATAAGACATGTCTGCTCCTGGCAGCATCAATCTACTCCAGAGAAGGTGATGGGCCTCAAAGTAACTCCACATTCTCTTTGTGGCAAAAGTTAGCCACTGGACAAAAAACTGTCCTTGCTTTGACTACTGACAGTATACTATCAAAATTGAACAAGCAGTACACAAAAGAAAGTAACTGCCAAACTTTGTTTAAGGTAAGGTAGCATAACCATTCAGGATATCCTGCTTGACAGAAAAGTCTGTTAGATATGTTAGGCCTGAAGGTGAAAGACAGATGCCCCAATATTACAGAAGAACCTTTAGTGACTGCCCAGCCAGCCAGCTGTTTCTGTCATTTTTTTACATTTTTGAAAGTTGCTTACTTGCATTTTCTGTTTACTCAGGTAATATTATTTTTCCCCAGGTCTGATGAACTGAAGTATAGATAGCTATAGAGTTTTCTTTGTTACCAGACTCAGAAAAGAAACTCACTAAGAGGTGTAAAGTGTATGGAGTTGAGAGACATCAAAAGATAGTTTTGATAATGCAAATTAGAATAGAAGATGAATTAGATAATCCTTTTGGACTCACCAAGATAGAACACATAACAGAGTATTTCCTCTGACTTTGTCAAATGTTAATGAACTAGACATTGTTGATGTAGTTAATTCCTGTATATATGTGTATGTAGTTATTGTACTTATTGTGTATAGTTTTTATATATTAGTTATAATCTTCTTATTTTAGACAAAAGGGGGAAATGTTGTAAATTTTTTTTATGTTCTTACAAATAAAGCTTGCCTGAAGACAGAGTGGAGCTAGCCACTAGTTAACCATAGAAGTCTGAATGTCTATACAACAGAAGACAGGAAATAATATGGCTGGGCAGGGAGAGAAAGTGATAAGGCAGGAGAAGACAAGAAGAGCTTGTCCCTTTTCTGTTTGAAGAATCATAGAGGTAAGAGGTAACTGTGGCTGTTCCTTTATTTCTCTGATCTTTCAGATTTATCTCAATATCTTACTCTAGGATTTATTATTAAGACTATTTAGGATTCACACTACCCTTTTATAGTTTTGACTGGATATGTCAGATCATGTGTCCTTGGATCATGATGTGTGTGTGGTGTGTGCGTGTGTGTGCGTGTGCGTATTCGTGTGTGTGTGTGTGTGTGTGTATGTGTGTGTGTATTAGTAGTTTTATATAAGGGAAGTACCCTCTCAAAGAGAAAAACTGGTTTCTGAATTTTCAGACCCAGGTTAAATTTTGATGTTTTTGTCATTCCCATAATTAAGTTCATTGTTAGTAAAAGATTGTTTTTCTGGACAATGAATGAGGCAGGAAGGCTGAAGGATAAACATTTTCATTGAGGGAAAACACGTCAGTGATGTGTGTCTGGCAGGTACGGAATATTCAGACTCGGTACTAATTTTTCTGCTTGGGTTGAGCTGGCCCACTTTCCTTCTGTCATGTTATCTAATAATAATGCTAATTCATCTAAAAGTGGCTCTGAAGCCAGGACCCACAGCAGGTGGATTTAGTTTCAACTTGACTAGCTGTCAAAAACCTTTTCCCCAAAAGAAAAATTATTCATAGAAAACATTTGTCACTAACAAGATTAAACAGTAAGCATTCTTGAATCTTTGGTGTACCAAGGTGCCTTCTTTCTAGGCATTTATCTGAAATAAGTCCTCAGTTGTTTATTTCCACATAAGTCACAACAGAACACAGTGTGAGGCTATCCAAGTAGGATTCTTCAAGAAAACCAACAAAGTAGGGAGCAAAGACAAGCTGTTTTCACTTCAACTTATCCCAAGCCTGGCAGCTATTGACTGTCTGCATCATGTTAGAAAGAATGGTAATAGACTATCTATTCACATCTTAACAGCAAGCCCAGTGAGCTTCCATTTGAATAAAGCCAAGTCACTGTTTGTTCTTCTGGGCAAGAACTTCAAGGAAAACTTTGATTTGCAGGTGGCCAGAAGATAAAAATTTTTGGGTTTTGTGCACACACAAGAAAGACCCAAGAGTTAACAGCTTTCCAAATGTGTGCTTATTTTCAGAGCTAAAACCTGATTGTTCTAATTAGCTTCACACCTAGATAGATATCTTTATTTCAATTAAAATTTCATCAAAATATACACCACCACACAATTATGGTGTAACTGATCTGAGGTTGAAGTCACTTTGGAAAGGTTAAGAGGCCTGTTTGCAGAGCTGGCTTGGAGGAGAAATGAGTTTCCATGTGGTGTGTGTGTGTGTGTATACAATACCTGTATGTACATGGGTTTATATGTAGAGACCAAGGGAGAATGGTACCTGAACTGCTCATGCTCAGTCTTATTCTATGAGACAGGGTCTCCCATTGGCTGGAGCTACACTGATAGCTAGTCAGCCCCAGTGATCTTATCCCAACTGTGCTGAGGTCACAAATAGGAATGCTCTGCCTGACTTCTTAGCTGAGTGCTAGGTATTTAAATTCAGGTGCTCATGGTATATAGCAAGCACTCTTGCTCACTGAGCTTCATCCTTAGCCTGAGAGACAAGCTCCTAGCCTCTGACCTCTTCTCAGATGTTCCTGGGTTGTCTGGGTTCAGCTTTGCTGCCTTTCCCTGGTTCGGTTGGTATTTTCTGCTATTTATTACTTTTAATTTAGTACTCATTATGAAAAGTGTCCCATGCTGATGCCATGCCCAGCAGAAAATGAGTTAGCATTTCTTGCCTGAGTGCATATGGTCTGATGTTGTTGGTTCTCCAGTTATTTTAAAAGCCTGCCTTACCATATGTCAACTGCTTCGTCCTCTAGGATGCAAGGCCCTGTCTGACATTTAAAAGGTATTTCTACATCACCATGCAAAGTGGTTTGGGAAAGCTCAGTATTGACTGGACCAGCTATGAGTGGCATTTCTCAAATGTTGTTCCTTGCAGTACCCTGCTAAAGAAAAAAAAAATCCTATACTCAAGAAAGTTTGGGAATGCCTGCAAATATTTCCTCTGTTTTGGAAGATCACAATGCAATGTCTGTGGACTCTGAGCTTCAGTGGCCGGACAGCATGGTTCATTGTCATTCTGCAGGGAACAATAGCCAGCAGACTCCCAGGGAAACTCTCACCTGTTTATTTATATTTTCCTTGGAGGTCTGACAACAGAATTCTTTTGTGCATTAGCCCTGAATGACATCTACCCAACATGTTCCTGGGACATTTACTTCAATAAATGGATAAAAAAAAAAAAAAAGATTTATAAGCTCAGCACTCTTTAAACATATATGCCTCTGGTGAATCTCAGAGGAGGTATGGATGAACATGATCAAGACACATTCTATAAAATTCTCAAAGATTTAATTTAAAAATACTGTATAATTAGAAATATTTTAAAGAAAAACATAAACCTCTGGCCTGGAGTCTAAATGTTGTTTTATAATTTGAAATTCAGGAGAAAACCAAGTTAAAGAACAATATAATTATCTAACTTTTATGCATAGTCCAGTGATGGCTGAAGGGGAATTTCTCAGTGATTCCAAAGTCCTTGTAGAGTGCACTGTGTGGTTGATCTCAGCTCCTAGCCTCTGACCTCTTCTCAGATGTTCCTGGGTTGTCTGGGTTCAGCTTTGCTGCCTTTCCCTGGTTCTGTTGGTATTTTCTGCTATTTATTACTTTTGTCTTTTGAATACATTGCCTAAAAGTTACTTTCCCTCCCTGTTCCCACAGTTAGGGTTTATTTAATCGATGTATATGGATTCAGAAACTTCTTTCTAAAGAAATAGCTTTCAGTTTTCTGGATTGTAAGCCACACACAGCATTCTTGATAGTGCCATTTCCTTAGTTCATTTTCCATTGCTGTAACTAAATACTATATCATGTACCTGATGAGGAATCAAGTTCTGTGCTTCTGGAGTTCTGTGGTAGAAGGGGCTAATGATGGGGCTCCTTCCAGGCAGAGTTCTGAGGAAGAGCAGAGCCTCACATAACTAAAGACCAGGAGCATGCATTTGTGAGTGTTCCTTCTGGTCTCTTTCTCCTGTTTTACAAGTTCTCATTATTTAATTATTGGACCCTAGTCACCTCCACAAAGGTCCGGTCTAAATACCAGCCTGATTGAATTTCTCTTCTCTCTGCTATTTATTTGTATGTTTTGGTTGTGATTTTTTGAAGACAGGGTCTCAGTTTGTCAGAGACTGGTCTCAAACACAAATATAAACTCATCTCAAACACATCTTGCTTCATTCTCCCCAATGTTGGGATTACACGCTGAAATTTCCTAGTATGTCAAAATACAGATCAAATTTCAACAGATGAACCATGAGTTCAAATTCTATCCACACAGGAAACATCCATCACATTTTTGTCAAGTTATTAGTTAAGTCATTATTTGTCTACTATCTGCCCTTTTTGTAGATGTGGGACTCCTTGACATATGGATAGTACTGACCTGGCCCAGTGCAGCACAACTGTCTGTTTGGCAAGTTACTGATAAATGACTGTATGATAATTTCCAAGTATGTTTTTATAATTATATAGAATTTAAAAAATCATAGACCTCGTACTAGCCATTACTTTTGTTTTCCCCAAAGGGCATTGGCCTTCCTAAGAGAGAACAGTAAAGTTAATGTAACTGTGAAAACCATTTGCATATTAATTAAGAATGTTAGTTTTGTTTGAGAAAAATAGATTTAATTCACTGTATACATTTTACACCTTAATGAAAATAATTCTTATTTTACATACCAGTCAGTATTTCTTGCTAATTACACTTACTTATCTCAGATTCAGCATCTACCATATACAAGAATCATGGGAAAACTCATCTTTACAGGGTTTTGTTTATCTTTTTTCTCCCTCAAAGAGCAAGAGAAAGCAACTAACTCTTTAGCAAAAACCTGTAAGCAACCTCATGAGGATGAAACTGGAATAAGCCCTACTCAGTCTAACTGCAGCAAAAGGTGAACTATTGAAGTTGCTTCAGTTTTGCTATAAAGAGACATCATGACCAAGGCAGTTTATAAAAGATAACATTTAACCTAGGGCTCTTTTACAGTTTCAGAGGATGAATCCATGGCTGTCATGGCAGGGAACATGGTGGCAGTAGCTGGAAAGCATGGTCCTGGAGTAGTATCTGAGGGCTCATTTACATACACCCTTATCCACAAGTGGGAGGGAGGGAGAGAGAGAGAGAGAGAGAGAGAGAGAGAGAGAGAGAGAGAGAGAGAGAGAGAGATTGGGAACCCCAAGGCCCACTCCCAGTGACATACTTCCTCCAGTAAAGCCACACCTCCATATACTTCTCAAATCATTTCCCCACTAGGAAGCAAAGCTCAAATATATTAGCCTATGTGGGCCATTCCCCATCAATCCTCCACATCAACAGGAGCAATTTTGTCTTTTCTTTGACTTCCTTTGGTCTTTGTCTTGACATCACTGGCCTAGTGTCTCTTTTTTGTGTTTGCATAGAAGGATGCTGACTCAGTTGTCGATTTCCTATAGAGTCTTGCTCTACCTTCCCCTTCTGATTAGTCACTCTCACAGTCACCACCCCTGCCTTTGGATGGTCCACTGCAGGAAATGTCAGCAAAAGCAGGCAAAGCCTGCTTCCCCCCCTTCACTTCCTTTTCTCCTTCCATCTCTCTCTACTTCTTCCCTTTCTGCCGCTTCCTTCAGTCTTTCATGCACTTTTTTTTATTAATCTCTTAGTGTAGCAATGGCTCTTCTGTCCATATATCTATCACTGACAAGGGCATTATCATTTTGTCCATTTCCAAGGGCCTGCATACCCAATATATATTCCTACCAGAAGTAGAATATTAGAAATAAATCATCAGCAAACTAATTAAGTTTGTTTATATTTTTGTAGGTCATTTTCAGAATGTTCTCTATTAATATTGCCTTTCTCACACCAAAAGCTTATTTGGGAGCTAGGTGGAGGGCCCCCAAAGAATAAAGAAGCTCTAGTTCAGTTCATAGATCACCAAGAAATTAACTTCACTGAGTAGATTCCTCCCACAAATAGAAACCTATTTCCTAGTGAGATGCCTCGGATAAACCATAGGTTTGCATCAGAACCTCAGGGTGTGGCTAGGTTTGCATCAGAAACATTAGAGTGTGGCTAGGTTGCATCAGAATCTTAGAGTGTGGCTAGGTTGCATCAGAACTTTAGGGTGTGGCTAGGTTTGCATCAGAACCTTAGAGTGTGGCTAGGTTTGCATCAGAACCTTAGAGTGTGGCTAGGTTTGCATCAGAACTTTAGGGTGTGGCTAGGTTTGCATCAGAACTTTAGGGTGTGGCTAGGTTTGCATCAGAACCTTAGGGTGTGGCTAGGTTTGCATCAGAACCTTAGGGTGTGGCTAGGTTTGCATCAGAACTTTAGGGTGTGGCTAGGTTTGCATCAGAACCTTAGGGTGTGGCTAGGTTTGCATCAGAACCTCAGGGTGTGGCTAGGTTTGCATCAGAACCTTAGGGTGTGGCTAGGTTTGCATCAGAACCTTAGGCTGTGGCTTTCATCCCAACTTCTTCCAGTCTCACAGGCTTGGCCTTGGCTTCCATAGGAACTCCTTCCAGTATTTGAGATTTCTATTTAAAAATCAGGAAACTCCTGAGAAACCACTTAATGCTGTGATTGTTTTTAAATGCAGAGGAGCCCATTCTTCTGAAACAGAATTAAAATAACCTAAGGGGTAGGGATGTGTGTTGTCTGTGTTCTCTGCCTCTGTAGTCCTGTCAATAAATTAGAAACTTCATTAGAGCATATTGTTAGAACCATTAATGTAATTGTCTAATGATTTTAGAGTATTGCCCTTGATAATCTAGTCTTATATTTGCTGTCTTCTTGTAAACATGGGGTAAATAAATTCTTATGTCTGCAGGTCTTTCTTCTCCTTCCCCCCACCCCCCTTTTCCCACTTCCTCCCTCCCTCCCTCCCTCCCTCTTTCCTCTCTTCTTGCCTTGTTCTTTCATCTCCTTTAACTCCTCTTGATTTTCCCAGTGAATCGGAGCAAATATCTCTTTCATCAGCTCCTCTGGATTCTGCTAGCTTGATTAGATTTTTTAAATTGGGCTGGTGAAATAGGTACCAAAATGCCTTTTACTTCAGGTCAAGAGGCCACAGCAGTAGGGAGACTCCGCCCTGTGGAAACAGGATTCTCACTGCTACTCCGCAGGCTAATCCTGCTGTTATTTTGCTACATGGTTGTTCTCTTTTCCATTTGCCTTGCTAGATGACAAAGGTTTTAGAGGTCTCAAGCTGTTTTCAATTTGAGGGCAAAGAAAAAAAAATTAGTCTGCCATTTGAGATTCTCGGGGTCTGTAAGAAAGCACTCTGCTAAGAAGTCAGATTTCAGAAAGTACTTTGGATCTTTAGTTGAAAGATTGACCTGGACACATTCCTTTAAATGTGCTGTGGTCTTAGATGAGCACATAGTTAACAATTTCACTTAATTTTATGTGGATTTCTCAAACTCCTTTACAAAACATTTGCTAAATTGTTCGGTACTTGAGGCTGCATACTATTTTTTAGAAAGAAATCTCTTCAACACTATGTCTCCTTTATTGAAATTAGAATTGCCTATGAGCACTTTATTTCCTTTGGGTTGACTGCTTTTAAAAATTTAATTTTAAATTTCTCAAAGGTGAGACTATGTTGATTTGCTGGAGAGATGAGAAAATTTTAGAGGTTAAAAAATAATAAATGATATATTAGTTGAAAACTCTATCCTCCAGTAGTTAATAGAACCCACGCCAGGGCAAGATTCTGAAGACTGTAAACACTCTCTGCAACGAGATGTACCAAAGGGTAGATGACATGCAGGGAGCCAACAGTGGGTAAGGTTGTACTCTGCATGGTATATCAGGTGTCCCACCTGCTTTATTGCTTCATGTTCCCTCTGCAGTCCTGAGATGACAGGATTGACTAGTATCTGTACTTTATAGAAGACATTGGGACTAGAATACAATGACCTTATAACTTCCCTTTTGCTTGTATTCTAGAACACCTCCTAGGATCTTGGAAGTACATGTAAATTCTTTACTTTTTCTCTATTAAAAAGAAGGTTATATGAGGTACATTCTGCCTGGAAGGATGATGAAAAGGGCTACCAGTTTTCAACTCAATAGCTGTTTCCCCACACATGTTCACAGAATGTGTGTTTTTATTTGATTTACTTTAGGATTGGGTTTTCTCAGACAGAGGCTCACTATGTAGCCTGCACTGGTTTCTTCAATATGTAGCTCTATGACTTTGAACTAGAAATCTCCCTGGTTCAGCTGCTCACCCCTGCTGAGTGTTGAAATGATAGACAACCACCAGGATGCCTGACAGAAAGTGAATGTTTTTAGTAGATCTGAAAATACTCTATTGATGGACAATTCTGTTGCTGAATAAGTTTAGGTGTTGTTGAAATAAGCAACACTGAACTTACTTCTTAGAGCCTTTACAATAATTGGTTCATTCATTCTGCAAATATTGACACACACTGTGCTGAATGTAGAAATGGAGTCAAAGTCCTGGCTTTGTGGGTCCCACCTTCAACAGGGGAGACAGTGGCATAATACATAAACAACCAGTTCACCAAAATTCCATTCTTTTCTAATTTCTTCAAGGAGATACATATATATATATATATATATATATATATATATATATATATATATAAAGCTGAAAAAGACCAGGGACGGGGAGAGTTGTGTATATTCAGCCGTCTTCTTTTGTGTAGTTTGCTTTCTGTGAGTTTAGTTATTGAGGGTCAATAGTGATCTGAAAATATAAAAGAGAAAGTTCTAGAACTATACAATTCACAAGTCATGTGCCATTCTGTAGAGTATGATGAAGCATTTTCCATAGCAGGTGGGACATGAACCATCCTCTGAGCAGTGTGTCCATGCTGTATATGCCACTTGTTATACTCAGGTCACTCATGGGGGACCCCCAAAAGACCACCTCAGAGACCAAATCCTGTGTAGAAAAGCAAAGGGTCTTTATTCAAGCTCAAGCTTGGACTCTCTGTCTGTCTGATGCAGCAGTGACAACAGAGAGCCCCAAGCACAAGCAGGTTAGGGTTTATAATGGTAGAAATGGAAAGGAGATCAGAGTTCCCACAGGGCAGAGAACAGGAGAGGGCAGCCGGAGTGTAGACAGGGGAGCAGTTTTTATGTGAGGCTTCACACAGAATAGATCATCTGGTTTTTGCTGTGTTTGGAATGGGTCTTACTCACTATCATGATCTATGTGTCAGTCCAGTGCCATGTACTTAGAAGGTGCTTGGCCTACATTGCTTAAATAAATTATTAATTTGGAAGAGGTCAAATATACATTAAGAAGTCCAGTAAGACAGACACCACTACAGCCAAATTAAAAAGGATAGAGCTATAGATTCAAGTTTGTTATAGAAAAAACTGGAAATTATTTTGGAAGGGGGGTGTTCTGGGGGCTTTTATGTTAGAATTATTACCAGCCATAAAGAACCAGAGAGAATTTGGCTATTAAGAGGCCGAAAACTGTAGGCTGATTACTAGATTTTTCAATAGGTTTTCTGCCCCTCCCCTATAATAGGTTTTACCACTGATGATCAAACCAAATTAACAAAGTATAACAACAGGTTTATTTTAGTGAAGCAACACCCAGATTGGTTTTCTAGTTCTGTAGATCGAGGTGTGAGAAGCCACACACCTGAACTAAAGCAGGAAAATTATGCAAATTGTAAGTGAGGGGTGATGATATGGCTGACACAAATGAGATTTATGCTCAAATATGGTCTAAAGCTGAATGCTGTAGGTGGGGACTTGGCAGCTGGCAACTTCAGAGAAGAAAGTGTCAGTAGCACAGTGGGAGTTCCCAGGCAGTTGACAAAATACTAACTTCAGGTAAAAAGCCCAGCTTCCTGTACCAACCCCTACAGGCAGACGGCCAAAACATACTGGACAATGGGAGATATGGGATTTGCAGCGAGCTATCCACAGGCTATGTCCTTGAAGGCACAGAGCAGGGGCCTACAATACTTCCCTTCCTTTCAGTACTGGAGAAAATTATTACAGAGAAGAATCTAGTTCATTTGGAAACAGCAACCTGATCCTTAAGGTTATTGGAGCAAAAATATGCAGCATGCTGTGTTTGTGCTTCATGGTACAACCTTTGCCCAGTGTGTACATGACCTTGGGTTCTATCATCAGCAGAGGGAGCAGAGCATGATCAAAAGCTTTTTAGCACTGGAAACAGGGGCTGGGAAGATTCTGGCAGAGAATAGGGAGCAGGTGCTTCCTTCTGTGTTGTTTCTGTTTGAGATCACAGAGCAGAACAAGGACTTAAGGATATCTGGATAGAAGGATGATGCTTCAGCACCACATTTGTGACTGTCCTCAGTCCCTACCCAGTGAGAAGTGAGCTCTCCAATCAGCAGGTGTCAATCCTGGAATCAACACTGAGCACTTTTTGTGGTGTTAGAAAAAGTTGGCTGCTGGGGACTTTGCTCTCTTTGTTGATAAACAAAGTGTATGTAAGAATCTGGAACACCAAGAGGTAGAAGGCTAATTAAATCAAATAGCTCTCAAAGGGTCAGCATGAGGCCAGCATGCTGTTAATGGTCAGTGAATAGATACTGTTGATCTGCAGAAACAGTAGACGAAGACTGTATTTTAAGTAGATCAAATATACTGGTACTAAAGAGACTACATTCAGAGATTTTTTTTTTGTAAAGTGCAGAGCAGAATGAGGCTTTTTAATATGAACTCCATGTTTAATGATAGGTCAGGTGTCAGGACCCTGACATTTCTGAGAAGACTTAAAGCAAAATGTAATTCTGTTGAAAGTAGCAAGGATGACAAAGATCAACTCCTGATACAGTGCCCTGCAAAGACTGATATAGTTCATAATCTCAGACATAAAGCTGATGAATGACCAAGCCTGAGAATGGACTAACAACACAAGTATGTAAGAATATCCAGGGGAAAAAAATGAATAATTGGGGTTATACCTTACATTTAGTTAAAACAAGGTTTCCAATTTTAAGAATAATTTTCACCTTTTAAAATTATTTCTCTGGATTTGATATACTGGTTAAAATGGGGCTAACCTGTGACTTAAAGGAGACCGGCAATATTCTTTTTCATGTTGAGCTGAAACTTTGTAAACAAAAGGAAGCTGTGTTGTGTTTGTGTAGTCTATCAGGGCAGAGAGAGCTAGACTTGGGAAGAAACCAAGTTAAACCATCAATATCACGGTCGTTTAATAGATATTTATTTATTTTGTGTGGGGGGATGTGTATGTGTGGTGTGTGGTGTGGAGGTGGGTGGGTATATCATATGTATGGGGTATGTGTGTGTGTGGTGTATGAGTGTGTGTGGTGTGTGTGTAGTATGTGTATGGTGTGTATGTATTGTATGGTGTATTGTTGTATGTATTGTGTGTGTGGTGTATGTGTGTAGTATGTGTGTGGTGTGTGTGTTTAGTATGTGTATGGTGTATTGTTGTATGTATTGTGTGTGTGGTGTGTGTATATGGTATGTGTGTGTATGTGTAGTATGTTTGTGTGTGGGGTGTTTGTGTGTGGTCTCTGTGTATGTGTGTGTGTGGTATATGTGGTATGTGTTTGTGTTTGGTATGTCTATATGTGGTGTGTCTGTGTGGTGTGTGTATATTGTGTAGTGCATGTGGTATGTGTATTCTGTAGTATGTGTATGGTGTGTGTGTGTGTGTGTGTGTGTGTGCTTTGTACTTGCTCGTATGCACAGGTACACATGGGGGCTAGTGATTGATACTGGGTGTCTCCTACTATTCTCCAGCTTATTTGTGCATGTGGCATATACTTGGATACACACATGTCTGAAGGGCAACCCTGTGTGAGGATAGAAACTGATGTTGGGCAATCTTCCCTTGTCACTCTTTACCTGATTTTTACTTTATTTTTTAAATTTTGTGACAGGTGACCAACAGACCCCTGGTCTACAGCAGACTAAGAGGTGAGTGACATCCTGCCCAGTCCAAGCAGTGACCAATTTCTGAAACCCCAGTCTGAGGACACAGCCCTTGGGACTCCACCCCAACTCAGCTCCACCCTAAATCCAAGCCAGCAAAAAAATTCCTTGCAGGCCCAAAAACCCAGTAAAACCCAGCCCTCTGGACACCATAGCTCCCAAACTATACCTCATTTCCCAACTCATGTCATCACCCAGTGACCCCAGTGACAACTGTAAATTCACAGACCTCCAGCCCACAGCAGACTAAGAGACTAAGGGACAAAGGGACAAAGAGACTAAGGGACTAAAAGAGATGCTTAGTTTCTATTAAATCAAGAACAGCAACCTGAAACACTAAGTTTCTCCGCACGTACTAGAGTAATAGCAGCCACCTGAAGCCCACAGTGTGTCAGCACTTACTGGATTAAGAGAAATCACTGAGATACAGAATATATTACCTCCAAGTGGACCAAGAACTCAGATTGGACCAAAAGAGTCTTCCTGAGATATAAACACACCCAGAACAGATTACACCAAATCAACTCTTTGGTATTCAGACAAATCCTGCAGTGAACCCAGGAAGCAATGGGCAGACACCAGTGCAAGAATATATGTAACAATATAAAGAACAACATGGCATCACCAGAATAATCTGGTGGTTCTACAACATCAAGATCTGAGCAAGACAATGCAGAAGAAGCAGAAAAAAAAAATGATCTTAAAAACAACTTAATGAAAATAATAGAAGCCTTAAAAGAGGATGTAAAAATTTCCTTAATTTTTAAAGTGAGATGTGGAACTTAATAAAATCTTCCTAACAGACCTGGTCAATATATTGCTATATTAAAGGCAGTGTTCCTTTAGGTAAATTCTTCATTATATTACTTAGTATGCCCTATCCAAGTTTATTACTAAATCTATTATAGTATCAAATCATTACTTCATTTCTCCTGCATTAGTATTGCATTCTATGCTAGTATTAAGATTGTAAAATTGAAGTATCAGGGCTGGAGAGAAGTTTCAATAGTAAAGAGGGTTTGTTGCTTTCTTAGAAGGCATGAGTTCCATTCCTGCCACACACACAACTGTCTGTAATTTCAGCTCCATGGGATATGATGCCCTTTTCTGGACTCTGAGCCATTTCAAATGCCATTCAGTCATACAGACACATTGTACATTTATATAAATAAAAAAATATTCTTATTTCATGTTCCTATGACCTGGAGCCATGAAAAGTTTTGAGTGACAAGGAGTCTTGGGTAGGAAAACTTTGAAAGCCTTTTTCTATAGCACGTGAAATGTGTTAAAGGGGGAAACAGAAGATAAAATCCTAGAAGCTGAGGTAGCACATTACATGTACATCTAGGAACTTTAAACAGAAGCCATCCTGTGGTCCCTTCTTCAACTAGAGTTGAATTAAAAAAAAAAATCACATTAGTCTACAACCTTGAGCCTTAAAGCAGACAATCAGAGCTGTGTCCCAGCCTGTGCTATCTGGGTTTCAGGGTTGGTCCTTCTGACTCTCTATGCAGCATGGAGGCTTTGTCCTCATCCTTATCACGGTTCTGCCTACAGGCCTTGCACTCTTGTTTAAAACAAGAAGAAGAAAGGTGAACCCGGTGAGCACTAACAGCCTTCCCAGGGGATTCTCATCGGTATCTTCTTCCACTTATATTTATTTAGCTAGAAACGAGTTTTGGTGGATTCTCCAAAATCCAAAAAGGTCTGGAGGGTTGAGAGACATTGTAACTGAGCTCATGTTGTTACATATAATGGTGTTCTGTTCATAAGGCCACTTGGGGGCGGTGGTGTTGAACTACACAGTATTTATTAGTCACGTCGCCTCTCCTGTCACAGGCAGGCTGAGGGCAGATCATGCAGGGCCTGGTGACTCACAGGATGGAGTGTGGATTTTAACTCTACATGCAGAAAAGCAGCTGCTGAAGGAATTTAAGCAGAAGAGTGAAGGAATTTGCTTATTCAGGAAGCTGGGTGCAGTGTGTTGTAGGAAGGGCTGGAAGCAGAAGCAGTTAGGATGGCTGTGAGTGGGATGCTGGGTACATGGCTGGGTTTTACAGCCTTGTTCATTCTGCTTAAGGCCTACTGCCCATGAACATCAGAGGACACTGACTTCCATATCTTGGGTGGATCTTTCCACAAACTGTGGCTGTGGAGTAGGAAGCTGGCCTAAGCATGGTAACAGATAACAAATGACCATCTCCATTTTATGTATGAGACCAACAAAGAAGCAAACAATTAAGCATCCTCTTAAATGGGAAGTAAAAGCATCAAATTCATTATTTTGAATGCAGTTGTGGTGGCTTCACGCTTGTCCTACTTTGCTGGTCACATGCAGCATTTATGAGGAAACCCAGCCATCCAATCTTGCTCCTTAGTTTCCTTCTGTTTTTCACAGGACTCTCAAGATTTCTGGACCCGCTCTCCCAACAATCTTTCATGAGTTAAACTCTGGCTAGAAATATTTATGGAGAGGAAAAAAAAAAGGAAAGAATTTCTTGGCTCCTAGGTGAAAAGACATACTCATTTCTGTCCTGTTTGTTTTTTTTCCCTGTATGTAAACAAAAGTAGAATTTACCATTTGGCGCCATCTCGTGGCTTCTTTAGAAATTGCATAAGAGAGTCCACCTTCAGTGTTGCTTCCTAGCACAGAGATCTTGAAGTCTTGATGTTCACGAGGCGTTGTAAACTTCACAAATTTTCATGTAGACCTAGGGACAGTAAGCATGGGGAGTGATTGACCCTCTAGCTTTCCATCCCTTTATCATCATTTTAGTTGGGGACTCTAGTTTCCATGACTTATTTAAGGTCCCAGAGGCAAGCATGGGAATTGGGTCTAGATCACTGCCTTCCACCGCCAGTCATTACCGGGAAGATGGACAGTGTTAAGTGACGACTGGAGACATCTCTAACACTGAGCATAACCATCAGTAATTTTTACACAATAGCCACTTTAAATGGGATTTGGATGAATATAAGCGACCCCTCCTCTAGGCATAATGGCTATAAAAGCAAGTCATGGCCACAGCCGTCCTATCTCCCAGGTGACATGTCCTTTCTCACTGTTCTTGCTTAGTGACATTTCTTTACTACAGATGGCAGCTATGGAGCCATAGCAATTGTGTGACTCAACCTGCCATTCTTATCATTCTGAATTCACTTACTTCATCAAGTTCTCTTTAGACAGAGAATGTTCTAGCTATTGGCAGAAACTACGGCAGGGAGACCTACTCAATCCAAATGCAAACAGTGACAACCTCTCATTGCAACGTAATTTATCTTTACCTAGGGCTTTTATCTGTAATAAATGGAACTTGTGTGCCTATATTTATAATTTTTCAATTATGCCCTCTTCTGTTTGAGATTCTCTAAACATTAGTAGAACTAGGTGGCAGTTTAAAACCAAAACGCTTTGGCCAAGAATCCTGACATTGCCACTTGCAAATTTACAGCTACAACTCAAGTTACTAAGGCTTAATTTTCAGTGACATTAAAAAACTAGAGATGCATAAAGTATTGAAATTAGTTTGGAGTGTCTGCATACAGCACACAGGTTAAGTAAGTTAATAGTCAGCATCATCAATGTTGTTGCCACAGAAACAATTTCCATCAAAAAGATGTTTACTAGTCTTTTTAAATTTTGTCTTTATTTTCTTTTCTGTCCTGGGAATATAACATAGGCTTTGAGGATGTCAATCAAGTTCTCTACCCTAGCTATATCCTCAGCCCATTAAAAGATTGGCTGTGTATGTGAGGTGATTAGAAAGAGGGTGTTATATATTAGAGGAACTAATTAGCTTGTGCTCACGATCCCTGCCAGTAGCTTCCTGGGATATACACAGGTGAAGTTTCTCAAGAAGATAGACATCCAACTGTACCAAAAGAAAATATCTGCATGAGTGTACTTAGAATGCCAATATTAAAAATGTTAACTGTAAACCAGGGCAGTAGCTCAGCCTATAATCTCATCATTCTAGAGATTAGAGACAGGATTTTTGTAATTTTGAGGCCTGAAACACAAATTTCAGTTGATATTTAATGAAAACTCAGAGCCAAATATCAGGGGAAAGTCAGAATATCAGAGAGAGGAAACAGACCCAGGTCAGTTCTGACCCTGCCAACTTCTCAGACTGAACAGGGTAAAAGCTATCTTCAAGAGTCCTCAGTCTGGCTGGTTGCTCCTACAGAATGTCTGAATGTCTGTCTATGCCTGCCTTAAATATCTTCTCTGTCCAGTTGTTCCACTTCCGAGTTCAACTCTGCATCATAATCCTAGAGTTAGGATTAAAGGTGTGAGCTACTACTGCTTTGTTTTTAGGCCTTGAACTCACAGAAATACAGAAAGATCTCTGTCTCCTGAGTGATGGGATTAAAGGTGTAGGTCAGCACTTTGTCATCCTGTGCTGGGATTGAAGACATTAGTTACCACTCTCTGACCATCATGACTTGACTGTGGGTGATTCTGTTCTCTGATATTCCAGACTGATTTTATTAAATATAAAGTATATCACCACAGAGGCCAGCTTGAATTGTCACTACAAAGTATGTCATTATAGGTTTATTTGTTTGGGGTAAGGGATAAGTACCTCCGTGTGAATGAAAACTTCACAGCAATTACTTCAAGTTTAAGAAGTATTTAGTTTTTTATAACCCAATTTCCCTGATCTGAGGAACAGTCCTACATTTTCCATAAGCTATCTTAGGTCAACTTTCAGCATTGTTTTTCAAGTATGTGGAAATTATTCCATATATACAATCTTGTTCACTCTAATATCTTCTAGGAGCCCACAGTTACCTTGAGGGCCCTATTGATTCAGTTAAAAGCTTTTACTCTACAGTTAAGCTAGTTAGATCACAGGTATGGATTAATACCTGTTCCATCTAGAAGTCTGGAATAGATGTTGGTTACAGCCTGGTAATTTTTGTATGTTCTGTAGAGTCATACTTCACTTGAAATCCCCTCATGCTGAGTGTTGTTTCTCGGTCATCAGAATCCATCCTTACAAAAAAGGTCACAGGTACTTTGCAAGTCATGCCATAAACTTTCTTGTAATATTTGTCACAAGGAAACTTTTTCCAAAGTTGTACTTTTAAATAGGTGAAAACAAACTGTTTGGGGGGGAGTCAGACTTCATAAATTTGAACAAGAACAGCCAAGTCATATTAAACAAGGGTTTCTTCTTGCCTTTTGTGGTTTATTTCTCGGCTAGCCATAGTATCTTCAGGGACTATCACAAAAGGCATACAACATGAGAGGCTCAGTTCTCAGAGAAAGTTAGAAATTTTTCTTTAAATATAAATTAGGGGTTAAAGAAAAATTAGGAAACTTGATTCTCTCACTCAAGGGGTAGTGACCATAAGTGAGAGAATGGAATTAATATGGCTGCTTCTCACTTCATTGAGATAATTTTATACAATTTTTGAGTTATTTGTTAGGACCCAGAGGAACAAAGTATTCATAGCTCTGCAACTTAATTTACATAGAAACTAATATAAAGAAAGCCCAAGAAAGGGGAGAGAAAATTGCTGTCAATTTTCTGCAAGCTATAATAGAGTGATGCATTTGCTTGACCCTCTCAAAAGGATGAGAATGAGGAGAAGCAAAAGGAGGAGGAGGAGAAGAAGCAGATGAGGAAGAAGAGAAATAAAAATGAGAGATGAAGAAATAAAATTCTGTTGGACACATCTTGGCAGGTCTCGGCAGAGCTGGGCAAACGGACTCTATGACCACTTGACCCAGGGCAGCCATACATTTTTAGGGACTCACTCTCCCAAGCAATCTGACTGATACTCAAAGCCCTCCAGTGCCTCAGCCCTTTCTGCTTTGGGGTCTGATTACAATGCCCAAATACCAAGAAACTGTGGGTGGAGCCCTGCCACCTGCAGCATGACCTAGGTCTCAGCTGCCCCAGCACTTACTGTTTGTTTGTTTGTTTGTTTTTCCCTGACAGTGGGAATAATTCAGTATAGATTTCCATCTCCTTCATGGAAAAATTAAAACAAGTCCTACTTTTATTACAGAAATAATTGCAACCAGCATATAAAATATTTAAGTCAGTGCTGATGAAATTTCCTGAGGTACTGGTCATTCATTATATAGATTACATTCTCTTCTCCTGTTCATCTAAACAATACTTAAAATTAATACTTAACTTTCATGAAAATTAAACCAAAAAAGCAAACCTTAAAATTTTGGGTCCTGTCAATCTGATGCACTCTTATTTGTCTATTACTAAACATTTGGCTATATTCTTTTTTTTTCCTTTTTCAATTATTTATTTTCTATAGATATCAGCAAGAATTTGTTTGGCATAATTCAAATGTATCTATGTAAGTTTTCTTCCTTATTTTTTTCTTTCTTTTTTGGTTTTCTTTTTTTATTTGTTTACTTTTGAGTGATTTTACATTTTTTTTATTTAAAAATTTCCCATACCCACCACCACTCCCTCCCTCCGCTCCTTCCAGTTCTCCCTCCATCTCCTCCCACCCCATCCCCCCATCCATTCACCAGAAAGGGCATGGAATCCCAAGGTGAGTCAGTTCAGTCTGGCATATCCAACTGAGGTAGAACTAAGTCATTCCCCCTAGTATCAAGGCTGAGTAAGGAATGGGCTCTGAGAAGCCAGTTCATGCACCAGGAATAAACTCTGGTCCTACTGCAAGAGGCTCCACAAACTGCTCATGCCTTTTGACTATAGTATACATTCAGAGGGTGTAGATCCATTCCATGAAGGTTCCTCAGCTGTCATTTCAGGTCAGCACAGGTCAGCCTTCTTTGTGGGTCTCCTCCTCATGGTTCTGATCTCTTTGCTCATATACTCTCTTCCCTTTGTTTTTATGCCAGTACCAAGCCGTTTTTATTACTGTACCTCTGTAGTATAGCTTGAAGTTAGGGATGGTGATGCCTCCTGAAGTTCTATTATTGAACAGACTCTTTTTTTTTCTGGCAATGCTGGGTTTTTTGGTTTTCCATGTGAAGTTGAATATTGTTCTTTTTAGGTCTGTGAAAAATTGTATTGGGATTTTCATGAAGATTGCATTGAATATGTAAATTGCTTTTGGTAAGATTGCCATTTTTTACTATGTTGATTCTTCCTATCCAAGAGCATGGGAGATCTTTCCATTTTCTGGTATCTTCTTCAATTTCTTTTTTCAGTGACAAAGTTCTTGTCATACAGGTCTGTCACTTCTTGATTAGAGTTATCCCACAATATTTAATGCTATTTATAGCTATCGTAAAGGGTGATGTTTCCTTGACTTCTTTTTCAGGTCTTTTATCATTTGTGTATAGAAGAGATATTGATATTTTTGAGTTAATCTTGTATCCTGTTACATTGCTAAAGGTATTTATCAGCTGTAGGAGTTTCTTGGAAGTTATGGGCAGGTCACCTACGTATACTATCATATCATCTCATCTGCAAATAGTAATTGTTTGACTACTTCCTCTCCAATTCATATGCCCAATTCATATAAAAATTATATTTAAAAAATAAGAGTATTCAAAATCAAGAACTTTAAAAAACCATTTTTCTCTAAATAACATGATGGTCAAGAAATGCAAACACAATTGCATGCTTTTCAAATTTTCCTTGGATTTATTATTCCTGTTTCTTATATTTCTTAATCTCTACAAGTTCAAAGTACTATGAAACACCATCAAATATTTAATTGGCAAATTTTAATAATAAAAGAGAAGCATCTACACCCATCAAAATCCCCAAATACTATGCTATATTTAGCTATGCTAACTTTAGATTTTTAAAGATTTTTTTCACTTTAAAGGATAATGCTTTTTCTGTTGCCCAAAAGCATTTTGCCCTAAAGGAAATATCCTAAAGTATGTGTTAATCAATGGAAAAGGCTTAATGTTCTAACATGGAGGTGAGGTTATGTTTAATTATTTCTAGAAAATATACAAATTTCCAAGTGGCTCCCACTTCTATGCATCCAACCAGAACAGAATGCCAGAGACCACCAGATAATAAAACATCTAAAGATAGATGAAAAATTCATCAAAAGGAGAAACCCAATGTGGGGAGATATAAAGACTCTAACTCATTAAGCTGAGATTTTAGGGAAACAGAAAGGACACTATACTATTGACCCAAGAATGATGCTGTTATGCTACTGACTGTATGGCATGTTAATTCTCAGACTGTTTACACAAAATTTAAATGCCTGTTAAATTTGGAGGGGTTAAAGGTACACATGTAATGTGAGACATGATGATGATGTTTAGCCATGGTGCTGATTGTTTTTATCCTTTAAGAAGAGTTGCCTGGATAAAAAGATCTTGTATAAATATTTAGTCACTTCAATAGGAGATATTTTGATTGAATAAATCTAACTGATCAGCCCATACACAATAATAGGGATTTTAACATAATTTAAAAAGCTCTAATAATGAAAACAATAGGTATAAAAATGAAGAAGGAAATATCTGATGTATTACTTACCAAAGTGGATATACAGTAGAGCTACTATAGATTATTTGTTGCTCATCAACAATTTCCTGGCTTGACTTGCTTTAATGTATAGTTGTATATTTGGCCCATCCTAGCCTCAAGGTCTGGACCAGAGGTCCCAAATAATAGCACAAAGACTTATACTAGTTATAAACTGTTTGGCCTATGGCTCAGGCTTATTACTTGCTAACTCTTACTCTTAAACTATCCCATAATTTTATTTATGTTTAGCATGTGACTTCGTAGCTTTTCTCATTGCAGCATTCTCATCTTGCTCCCTCTGCATTTGGTCAGTGTCTCTGCTCTGCTCTTCTGCTTCCCAGAATTTTTCTAATCTGCTTGCCTCGCTTCTACTTCCTTTTTATCTACTTAACCAATCAGCATTTTACTAAATCAATAGGAGTAACAAATATTTACAGTATATAGTCCCACAGCAACAGATTTTTCCCATACTATTTATGGTCAAATTACTGATTTACACACACAAAAAAAAATGAATAAACTCTCTCATGCCCTGTCAGAAGCCATGCAGCCTGGTTTCAAATAAGCATATGACTAGCTGCCCAACAGTTTTCTTCAGGACAAGGAACCTGTGCAAATTGACTCTCACTTGGCAAGGACTAGTATAGTCCAAAGGACAATGTAGAAATTTGCAAAATTCATGCAGTTTGCATGCTCTTTTATCTCTCATTATATTGATGATTCCTTGGGCAGCTTTTAGTTTTACCTTGTCAGTTACACATGCAACAGCTGCAATGTTCCCTAGGAATTCTGAACCTTTCCAAATATGTTTTCCTAAGATTCAATAGGTGGCTAATGTTTATAAAATCTCTTATCTGGAATTACTAATTGCAACTCTCAAGCTTGGAAACTTTTCTGACTTAACAGAGATGGTACATATGAGAAAACAACACTTGAAACATAACCATATCTTACAGTTCTAGAAAGGAGAATAAGGCATTCATATAGGGACTAGGGAGAAATACTCCGAAATACACATAATGCCAACAGTTGAGAATAAGTTCCTTGGACATGAACTATAGTATTATTGGCAGGATCCAGTATGCTCCAAAAGAAAAAAGTACAATGCAAAATGTGGAATGAATAGATCCATCTTTACCCTGCATAGGAGTTTATATTGGTGGAAAAAGTCTGACATAGTGAGATGGGAAAAGAGTGCCTTACCAAGGTCTGCCTTTCACAGAGAGATTGAGACATGGGACCCTGTTATAAAAAAGGGAACTATATAAAAATATATCTTGCAGTCATTACAGAATTTTCTGGGTTTAAATATTGTTATCCTTAAGGCATTGTGCCCATGTTTATTACTTTTTAATTTTGTAACCACAAGTAGCTGCCAGCTGACATAAATGCTGTAGAGGAGGATATGTCTGGCTCAATATTTAGTCAAGCCTGCAAAAATGCTCAACTCTATGTCTAAAACGAGGTTTTGTAGGGGGTGGGAAGGTGTATTTGGAAAACATAAAAGGGAACAATAGGAGCTTTCATAATGATCACGATGTATTCCTTAAAATGTGATGTATTTCTTAAAGTCAAATATAGAAACCAATAATAAAGCTGTTCACGTAATCCTGGTAAGAAAACTTTAAGTATAAATAAAGATGGCCTAAACTATACAAGGTCACTTGAGTGTAATCCACTTGGTGGTTAGATGTTTTTAATTGCACCAATGACACTTCCCCATTACAGAACTTGAATCCAAACAAAGGCTGGACCATGACAGTGACCTTTGAATGGCCCTCATGGTTTAGATGGTTTTCCCTTTTTTTTTGGTACTCTGTTGGCTATTCTCATCATTATCTTACATCTCTCATCTCTATGCTTGCCTATATTAATTAGACCAGGCACAAAGGTGATATATCAACCACCGCCTCTATTACAGCCACTATTTTTTAAGGGTTAGAAATGGAGAGATAAAGAAGAACACATGGTCATTGTACTCACAGATAGCTTTGGGGCAACCAGAAATGCTAAACATGTGGGCTTTTTCTTTAAAAGAAGATATTTATACCTGTGCTGTCCAAAAGGCTAAAGTAGCTGTTGTTTATAGCCTGGTAATTTTTGCTATTCTGTAGAGCTCGGCTTTACCTGACTCCCCATTATCCTAAGCATGGTGAACATGGTTTCTTACTCAATAGAACCCATTTTGTGGAAGAAATCATCACAAGTATTTTTCAAAAACCATGTACTTTGCAGAGGAGTGTCAACAGAGTCATGCTGTAAGCTTTATTATGACAACTGTCACGAGGAAGCCTTTTCCCAAAGGTGCACTGTACTGTGCTTAAATACGTCAAAAATAAAGTGCTTGGGGTCAAACACCGAAAGTTTGAAATAGCCCAGCTAATTAAGTAAGGTTCCAAGGTTCCAAGGTGGCTTAGTTCAACATCCACTTCAGGCAGACCCTCTTTTCTCACCCCCACATCAAGACTGAGTCAGGTGTTCCTCTGGAGGGAGTGGGCTCCAAGGTGCCAGTCCAAGGTGCTTCAGATCCCAAGCTGTTCAGTGGTTGTGGTTTGCAGCTTGGACATACTTAGATTTTTTTGTTTAAAGTCCACTAATGAGTGAGTACATCCCTTGTTTATTTTTAGGAATTTGAGAGACCTCACTCGGGAGAATATTCTCCAAATTCATCCATTTGCCTGCAAATTTTAGGATTTGCATTTTTTCTTACTGCTGAGTAGTACTCTATTGTGTAGATGTACTACAAATTGTTAGTCTATTCCTCAGTTAAGGGGCATCTAGGTTGTTTCCAGGTTCTGGCTATTACAAATAATGCTGCTATAAACATAGCTGAGCTCATTCCTTTGAAGTGAGAATGTGCATCTTTAGGGTATATGCCCAGAAGTGGTTTTGCTGAATCTTTGGGGACATTGATTCCCAGTTTTCTGAGAAACCACCATACTGCATTCCAGAGTGGCTTAACCAACTTACACTCCCACCAACAATGGAGGAGTGTTCCCCTTGCTGCACAATCTCTCCAGCATAGGCTGTCATCTGTGTCTTTTATCTTAGCCAATCTGACAGATGTCAGTTGGCATCCCAAAGTTGTTTTGATTTACAATTCTCTGATGGCTACACATGTCCAGCACTTTTTCAAGTGCTTTTCAGCCATTTGTAATTCTTCTGTTGAGAATTTCTTTTTTAGTTCTGAGCCCCATTTTTGATTGGGTTATTCAAGGTTTTGGGCTCTAGTTTCTTGAGTTCTCTACATATTTTAGAGATCAGTCCTCTGTCATTTGTAGGATTGGTGAAAATCTTTTCCCATTCTGTAGGCTGTTGTTTTGTCTTATTGACTGAGTCCTTACAGAAGCTTCTCAGTTTCAGAAGGTCCCACTTATTATTATTCTTAGTGTCTGTGCTATTGGTGTTATATTTAGGAAGTGGTCACCTGTGCCGATGCATTAGAGGGCATTTCCCACTTTCTTTTCTATCAAGTTCACTGTAGCTGGGTTTAATGTTGGGGTCTTTGATACATTTGGATTTGAGTTTTGTGCCGGATGATAGGCTATTTTGCATTTTTCTACACACTACCATCCAGCTAAGCCAAAACCATTTGTTAAAGATACTATCTTATTTCCACTGATTATTTTGGGCCTTGTTGTCAATGATCACGTGCTCATAGGTTTTTTGTTTTGTGTCTGGATCTTTAATTCTATTTCATTGATCCACAAGTCTGTTTTTATGCCAGTACCAGGCTGTTTTTATTACTGTAACAATATAGTATAACTTGAAGTCAGAGATGGTGATGCCTCCTGAAGGTCTTTTGTTGAGCAAAATTGTTTTGACAATCCTGGCTTTCCTGTTATTTAAATGAAATTGAGTGTTGTTCTTTCAAGTTCGGTAAAAAATTTGTTGGGATTTTGATGGGAATTGCATTAAATCTGTAGATTGCCTTTGGTAGAATTGCCATTTTTTACTATGTTGATCCTACCTATCCAGGAATATGGGAGAAGTTTCCATTTTCTGATATCCTCTTCAATTTTTTCCTTCAGTGATTTAAAGGTTTTGTCAAATAGATCTGTTACTTCTTTGATTATAGTTACTCCAAGGTATTTAATGTTATTTGCAGCTATTATAAAGGGTGATGTTTCCCTTATTTCTTTTTCAGCCCTATTATTTTTAGTGTATAGGAGAGCTACTGATTTCTCTGAGTTAATCTTGTATCCTGCTACATTGCTGATGGTGTTTATCAGCTGTAGAAGTTCCCTGGTAGAACTTTGTGGATTACTTATGTATACAATCATATCATCTGCAAATAGAGATAGTTTCACTTCTCCTTTTCCAATTTGTATGCCCTTAATCTCCTTTCTTTCTCTTATTGCTTTAGCTAAAACTTCAAGAACTATATTGAATAGATAAGGGGAGAGAGGACATTCTTGTCTAGTTCCTGATTTTAGTGGAATTGCTTTGAGTTTTTCTTCATTAAGTTTGATGTTGGCTGTTGGCTTCTTGTAAATCGCCTTTATTATATTTAGGTATTTTCCCTGTATTCCTGATTTCTCCAGGACTTTTATTTGAATTTTGTTGGATTTTGTCACAGGCTTTTTCAGCATCTAAGATCTTTTCCTTCAGTTTATTTATATGATAGATGACATTTATATTTTTTCATATGTTGAACCATCCCTGCATTTCTGGGATGAAGCCTACTTGATTATGGTGGATGATATATTTTATATGTTGTTGTATACGGTTTACAAGAATTTTGTTGAGAATTTTAGCATCAATATTCATGAGGGAAATTGGTCTCAAATTCTTCTTTGTTGTTTCTTTGAGTGGCTTGGGTATTAGGGTAATTGTGGCCTCATAAAAAGAGTTTGGCAATATTCCTTGTTTCTTCTGTGTGAAACAGTTTGAGGAGTATTGGTAATAGTTCTTCTTTGGATGTCTGGTAGAATTCTGCACTGAAACCATCTAGACCTAGGCTTTTTTTTGGGGGGGAGAGGCTTTTAATGACAGCTTCAATTTCCTTAATGGTAATAGGTCTGTTTAGGTAATTAATTTGTTCTTCATTTAATTTTGGTAAATGATACCTGTCCAAAATGCTGTCCATTTCTTCTAGATTTTCCATTTTTGTGGAATACAGATTTTCAAAGTATGATCTGATAATTCTCTGGATTTCCTGGGGTCTGTTGTTATGTCCCCTTCTCATTTCTGATTTTGTTTATTTGGGTACTCTCTCTTTGCTTTTTGATTAGTTTGGATAAGGGTTTATCTATCTTGTTGACTTTCTCAATGAACCAACTCTTTGATTCATTGATTCTTTGTATTGTTATTTTTGTATTGATTTCAGCTCTAAGTTTGATTATTTCCTGCAGTCTACTCCTAGGTGAGTTTGCGTCTAATTGTTCTAAGGCTTTCTGCTGTACTGATAGTTCTCTAGTGTAGGATTTCTCTAGGTTTTTCATATAGGCATCTAGTGTTATGAATTTTCCTCTCAAGACTGCTTTCATTGTGTCTCATAAATTTGAGTATGTTGTCGATTTATTTTTGTTAAATTCTATGAAGACTTTGATTTCTTTCTTAATTTCTTCCTTGACCCAGAGATAGTTCAGTTGAGTGATGTTTAGTTTCCATGACTTGGTAGACTTTATGTGATTTTTGAAGTTGTTGAACTTTAGGCCATTGTGGTCTGATATGATACAAGGGATTATTTCTATTCTTTTGTATCTTTTGATATTTGCTTTATGACCAATTATGTGGTCAATTTTAGAGAAAATTCCATTTGGTGCTTAGAAATACATATATTCCTTTGTGTTTGGGTGGAAGCTTCTGTAAATATGTATTGAATCCATTTGCATCAGAAACTCTGTTAGATTCCTTATTTCTCTGTTGAGTCTTTGTCTGGTTGACCTATTCAAGGGTGAAAGTGGGGTATTGAAGTCTCCCACTATTAGGTTGTGAGGGTTGATGTCGGATTTGAGCTTTAGTAGTATTTTTTACATAGACAGGTGTCCTTATATTGGGAGCATAAATATTCAGAATTGAAATCTCATCTTGGTTATTTTTTCCTGAGATGAATAAGTAATATCCATCCTGGTCTCTTTTAATTGATTTTAGTTTGAAGTCTACTTTGTTCGATATTAGGGTGGTAACACCAGCTTGTTTCTTAGGGCCATTTGTTTGGAAATTTTTTTCCAACCCTTTACTCTGAGCCTGTGTCTGTCTTTAAGGTTGAAGTGTCTTTCTTGTATGCAGCAGAAGAATGGCTTCTGGATTTTTATCCATCGTGTTAGTGTGTGTCTCTTTATAGATGAATTGAGTCCATTGATATTAAGGGATACTAGTGATCACTCATTGATATTCCCTGCTATTTTGGGTGGTGGTTTGTATGTATTTCCTTTCTCTGGGTTTCTCTTCTGTGGAATTACTGATTGTTTGTGGTTTCATGGTTGTATCTGGGATAAATAGAATGCAATTCTTAGGTTGGAATTTTCCCTCTAATGCTTTCTGAAAGGCTGGATTTGTAGATGGGTATTATTTAAGTCTGACTTTGTCATGAAATATCTTTTACTCCATCTACGGTGATTGATAGTTTTGCTGGGTATAGTAGTCTAGGTTGCCAGCCATGCTCTTTTAGTGTCTGTATAACTTCTAACCAAGACCTTCTTGCTTTCATTGTTTCCATTGAATAGTCAGGTGTTATTCTGATGGGTCCTCCTTTATAGATAAGTTGGCCCTTTTCTTTTGCAGCTCGCAAAATTTTTTCTTTGTTCTGTATGTTTTGTGGCTTGATTATTATGTAGCAAGCAGACTTTTTTTGCAGGGTCAAATCTATTTGGTGTTATGTAAGCTTCCTGTATCTTTATAGTTCCTGGTCCAGAGCAGAATCAGGGACAGGCCCTATGCCCTGCTCAGCTGGACCCTGTCTCCAGGGTGAACTGTATCATCATACAAGGACTGAGGACTTTGAAACTCTGTCCCTGGTCCAGAGCAAAATCAGAGGTGAGCGGATACTAGATCCTGGGCCCCAGTCTGGAGAATTCCTTTCTGGAATTGGGCTCACACCCAAGGGCCTGTTCTCAGACTCTTCCCAGCAGACAGACCCTAGGCCCTGTCTGTCTGGGCCCCGTCATCAGAAAAGAACTGAGGGCTTTGGAAACTTAGTCCCCTGTCCAGAGCAGAGTCAAAGATGAAACAGACCTCTTGCTCAGAGCAGACAGGAGACACACAAGCCCTCTAGCCACAACTGCCCCGGCCAGCAGGGTCTTCAGCATGGACCTAAACCTAGGAATGAAACAAATGGAAGGCAGGAACACAAAGAACGGAAGAACAAGACAAACCTCTCTGTTCAAGTCCTCCTAAGCTTTATTATTACAGCCAATATTTATACAGAATCTCTGCCATGCAGGTAGCTGGAAGGAAAGGGGTGAGATGTTCAAAAGAATGTGAGGGGAAGTAACAAACAGGGTAGAATTGATATGGAAATCTATCTGTTATCAGTTGAGGGCCTGGGGAAGATCACCTTGCTGATCTGAGGTCAAAGAGAAAGCCTGAAGTCATGGTTTAGCTTAACAATAAGGCTGTGTAGTCTCTGGTATTTGGCTACCTAGGGCATAGACTGCTGGAGAGCTGCAGAGGAGCTAACTTATAAAATATGGCTAAGTTGATTTTGGCTCCCAACATTACAACTGACTAGGAGCTGACTAATTGTGAATCACTGAAGTCATAGGCAGACACTACTGCAAGAATACATATAGCAGCATAAAGAACAACAAGGCAAGTCAAGTCCAAAAGAAACTGGTGGTTCTACAACTACAAGATCTGAACAGAGCAATGAAGAGGAAATGGAAGGAAACAACAAAAACATCTTTATAAAGATTATTGAAGCCTTCAAAGAGGATATAAAAAATTCCCTTAAAGAAACAGAAGAAAATACAAGCAAAAAATTGGAAGAGATGAAGAAAACCAAGAAAAGGAAAACCAAAAAAAAAAAAAAAAAAAAAAAAAAAAAAAAAAAAAAAAAAAAAAAAAAAAAAAAAAAAAAAAAAAAAAAAAGAAAGAACCGTTCCAGAAACTAAAAAGTGAAATAAAAGAATAAAAGAGTCACAAAAAGAGGCAAAGGTGGAAATAGAAATCCTGAATAAAAGAGCTGGAACTATAGATACAAGGATAACCAATAGAATCCAAGAGATGGAAGAGAAAATCTCTGAAGTGAAAGACTCAATAGCAGAAATAGATGCATCAGTCAAAGAAAACACAAAAAAGCCATAACACAAAATGTTCAGGAAATTTGGGACATAAAGAAAAGACCTAACTTGAGAATAATAGGAATAGAAGAAGCAAAAGAATACCAGCTCAAAGGCACAGATAATGTAGTCAATAAAATCATAGAAGAAAACTTTCTTTTTTTAAAGATTTATTTATTATACAGTATACAGAAGTGGGCACCAGATGTCATCATAAATGGTTGTGAGCCACCATGCTGTTGCTGGCAATTTAACCCAGGACCTCTGGAAGAACAGTCAGTGTTCTTAACTTCTGCGCCATCTCTCCAGCCCTTTCTTTTTTTCTTTTTTTTTTTTTTTTAAGACAGGGTTTCTCTGTGTAGCCCCGGCTGTTGTGAAACTTTCCTTGTAGATCATGCTGTCCTCAAACTCACAGAGATCTGCCAGCCTCTGCTTCCATGGTGCTGCAATTAAAGGCTTGCTTTACCACATGTAGCTTATCTTGTGCTTTTGTTGGGGGGGGGCTCTTTCTTTCTTTGTTGTGACCTGTTTCAGTTTGTTTTGTTTAATCATTATTCTTTAGATGTCTATTATTTTTCCTGAGGAAAACCAAAAAGGGTGTGGATACCAATGAGAGGAAAGGTAAGGAAACATAAATATGCTTTATGTGGAAAATAAAAAGAATGCATCCATGTGCCATGTAGAATCATGTCAGATGCCACTGCTGACAATAACATAAAATCCAGCTCTCAATATGGCTGTCTCTCTAGGGTAAGAAAATCAGTTCTCTCTCTTTTCAGTGGCGTCATTCCCCCTTTTTCCATGGATATTCAGGACAATCCTGTAAAGATGGAGTTTTAAATCATTGGAAAGTAAGATAAAGAAGGCCTTGATAGTCTTGAAGAGTGATTTAATATAGATCTGAAGTGATACCCAGTCTCTAATAAATAGCATGTCTAGGGGGTTGTCCTTTTGATATATTTTCTGCTTATTTTTTCTGTCTACAGAGACTGATTCACTCTAGCAGAGATAATATGACAGTTTGATTGTTTGACATTTTCCCAGCTATTAGTCCTATCTCAGTTTGAAGTGTCTCTGTAGCTAAGGCCACTGATCTGCCTCCATCATCCTAGAGCACTAATATTAAAAAGGAAATAAGACTGCTCAAGAGCAGCAAACAAGAATTAACTGTGGCGGAGCATAGCAGTGCAGAGCTCATACTTGAGCTTGGTCTGTTCTTGAGAAAATAGTTTGAATGAAAATGGCCCCATAGGCTCATAAAGAGTGACATTATTTGGACTAGAATCTATGGCCTTGTTGGAGTAGGTGTGTCACTGGGCGTGGCTTTAGGATTTCAAATGCTGAAGCCACATTAGTCTCTCTCTCTCTCTCTCTCTCTCTCTCTCTCTCTCTCTCTCTCTCTCTCTCTCTCTCTCTCTTCCTGCTGCCTGCCAACCCAGATGTAGAACTACCTTTGCAGTCCCACAATGCCTGCATGCGTCCTCCCATAATAATGGACTGAACCTCTGAACTGTAAGCCAGCACCAATTAAGTGTTTTCCCATATAAAAAGTTTCAGTGGCCATCTTGTCTCTTCACAGCCACAGAAACCCTCATTTACACAGAAAATTTACCACCTGTCTTTATGTTAGCTGTCTCTCCAAGTCTTATTTCCAGCCTCTATAAAATGGGCACAGTAATAACTATTCCACAGTATTGTTCTAAGAAAGAAATTAGATGCTGTAAACAAGTTTCCTGGTACCTAATGGCAGAAACTTGACAAATCCAGTTGTGATTGTGACTGCACAGCTACTCTGTGTCTTGAAGATCTCCAGTCATGCAACTCAGTCAATATGTTGTTAGTTCTGAGTGTAAAAGCAAGCACACACTAACAAGGCCACACATGGTGTTTATTTAAGAGAAAAGTCCCAGGCGGGTAGAGAAACAGAAGAGTGAGGACAGGGGACAGAGAAGAAAAAAAGGGCCAGAGCACGTGCTTGCAGCCGCTTTTAAGTGAAGGGGCGTGCTCGGGTATGCATCATGGGTCTAGGGAGGTGCTTCCAGGTCCAGGGAGGTGCTTCCGTAGTACTCAGTGCTCTCAGTGCTGCAGGGTTTATGCAGCCACACCCAGAGGCGTGCCCCAGTACAAGGGGCATCCCACCTGGGCCAGAGTTGGGCCAGCTACCTGGAATGCCAGGAATCATTACATATGTGTAGGATGATTAGAAGTTAGCATTTCATAAGCCATGGAGGAACTGACTCGGTTTCTCTTATTGTAAAGGAGAAAATGTCAGGTTACAGCTCAGCAAGCCCCTTTGGCATCACTTTCAGGTAGTTACTTTGATCCAAGTAAAGAAGCAAAAGCATCCTGCTGTTCACAGAGATATTGGTGCTGGACCTACTGGAGGACTCTAGTAGAAGTGGCCAGCATCCCTCTGAGAAAAGCTCCCACCCCATGAACTACAGCAGCTCTCAGGAACAGAACCTGCCCAAAGCATACTAAAAGTGCCTTTAAAGAAACAAGAGTTGTATGTTAGAAGGAAGGGAAAGATGAAGGAAGAAAGGTCCTAGCCCTGGAACAGATTTCCTTTCCAAAACCAAAATGACCTTAAATTCAGACTGGCTACTTCATAGAACTGCTTTTGTCTTCTTACTTTGCTTTAATGAGATTACATAATGTGGCTTTCCTTGTTATTTCCTTGTTTGTTTTGCTTTAACTCAGTGTGGTGGTTCATGTTGACTATCAGCTTGATCAAGAACAGGTCAGAAATTTTGCTTGAGAAGTGCTTCCAGAGAATTTCAATGGAGTGGCAGATTGGGTAAGAAAGAACAGCACCACCAAGTGGACTGAGGGCTTGGATGGAACTAGAGTGAAAAGGGCCTGTGTGGACACTTGCTCTGCTCTTCCTGAGTGGAGAGTGAGTGTCTACTGCCATGACTCCAGGCATCAGAGTCCATGCCACAGCCATATCATTCTTTGTCCCACAGTATAAATCTCTGTATAGAGCAGAAGTAACTTCACCTAATCTGTGTTGCTGAAATGCCATGTAATTTCCTATGTATATAGTAGGAAGAGACTTGCAATCTGAACTGTAGCCAACTCCTTTAGCCCACTGAATCTTGACCTTCTTGAGTTTACTTTGTTTATCTTGAACCTGAGTAAGTACAGGAAAAGATGTTTTCAGGATGTCTCAGAGCCTCATAAAAGACCTCTCACTTCTCTAAGTGTATTACAACCTCCAAGACACAAGAAAGACCTCTGAGTACATAAGGATATCTTCTTAGATGCTGTGGTGGAGGGGATGGTGTGTTCAGGACTGTCCTGGGAAGGTTGGAAGCAGCATTCCTGGGAGAAGGCACAAGTGATTCATAAGAAATTTTCTATCAGTTGAACATCCCCACATTGTACAAATATTAAGTCTCCAAAGTATACAGCAGATTCAGTTGAGAACTAATGGTTACCCCCCTAGTGGTGAGCTTTATGACTGCCTCCCCATCATCAGATTTTGCCTGATTTGATCTTTTGTAGGTCATATACATGCATCTACAAATGCTTTATGTTCATGTGAGGGGCGGTCTTAATGTGTCTTGAAAACAGCTTTGCTGTAGTCATCTACCATCTTTGGCTCTTAGTATCTTTTCATTGCCTCTTCTGAGATTACCCCTGAGCACAGACCAGGTGGAAGGGGTGGGATGGGCTGAACACTTCAGTCTGCATATTGACCACTTGTGGGTCTCTGTCCATCACCAAATGCTGCAAAAGAAGATTCTTTGATGAGAGTAGAACCAATATTTTAATTCCATTTGAAAAATGTATTCACACTTTGGTTTACAGTACAGAGATAAGGTAAGTTTAAATGTCCATCATTCTCAGTGCATTTCACAGGGTGGGTCACAGAAGTGCTGTCTACACAGTTTGGGGATCAAGCTAGAAACAAAAGGATCAGATTCTAATGCAGCCTTCTAGTGGATTAGCTCCACAATTTAGACCACAAATGAGTTGCTTCTCATAAACATGCTGTGAAGGAAGTTTTCTGATTATTTTCTGTTTCAAGGTAATGTTTGATTTTTATAGCATTTTAACAACTGTTGCCTTGAAATTTTTGACAGATCATTTCAGAATGTTGTTTGTCTTGGTAGATGTTAGCATCAAGTGCTTTTCTTCTCCTGCTCTTGTGACACTCTTAGTTCTTAGTGGTGAAAGGTTTTTATTTGTATGTGAGGATTTTGTACCCCATGTTAGGAGAGTAAGCAGCCTATTGAATTCTTCCATGTTAGAGAGCAGTCATCTATCCAGGTATAAGACACACTTCTCAGCCTACTGGAGTCTATGATCTTAGACTCTCAGAGTCTTTGTGTTGGTTTTTGGTCTGCTTGGAAAATGTGGTCCTCCATAAGCTCTCAGTTGTGACATTTGAGGACACAGAAGGATTTTCTACTGGAATGAACTCAAATATCACTAAAAGGGCTGTGGAGTTTCAGCTCAGAAGAGAAGAAGAGGATGGGTTCTAGGTAGTGAGGTTGTGATCATTCTTTCTCACTGATTCCTTTTGTGACATTGCCAGTGAGAATCCTTTATGGTCTGTGTAAAAAAAATGTGCTAAATTGGGATGTCTATTTAAGAAGATCAAAGACTGAGAAACTACATGTTGAGGTCACCTCCAGCTTGAAGTCTGGATCCATCTTACTCTCCACCATTCAGAATCCTCCTCTGGTTATTTTGTGACCTTTTCCAGAATGTAAAGTTCAGCATAGTGGGCAAGAGAAGAATGTGCTAAGCTTACCATTTTGTCCTGGGCAGAAAATAAAGAGATAGAATCTGACAGTGAAAATTGTAACCCATTGAAATAAAGAATAATTAAAAATGATTAAATGCTGCAGTTGCATATATGTACACACACACACACACACACACACACACACACACACACACACACACCACCTAAGCAGATAGATATTCAAGATAACAACACTGAAAATAAAGCCTTCCTTAAGCTACCACAAATTAGGACCACAGTGAGAAACTCAGGTAGAAATCAGGAATAGAGTATTTTATTGAAACCAAGACAATGAAGACAGTCATCATCTTGCAAAAATAGGAGACCACAAACACCCCAGCTTGAGAGGAGACCTAAAGCACAGAAGGGGATGGAATGGAGTAGATAACCCAGATTTATCTTTTGCTTGTTCCGAAGGCCTCCATTTGAATCTGCCCTCAGCTAAATCCAGTTCTCCTTTGAAGGCATAGAGTATGAGAAATGCAAGTCCTATAGTGCATTGTCTGGTGGGGAAAGAGAGATAAGAGGTTGGACAGCAGCCCAGCAGCCGAGGGATGGCTTCTCACATGCTGATGGATGTGGGAGAGACTCAGTGCAGAACTAACAATTTAATTGCCCAGAGCTTCTTCAACGTTCTCTGCATTTTTCTCTCCCAGCTGCCTGCAGGCCTCCACTCTGGCTTTGGAAATCAATGTCTGTCTGAAAGAGGTCATGCAGACACAGGCTGTTTTCAGTGAGAGCCCTGTTCTACTGTTGCATGCAGGGGACCTCATTTAAGACAACCCTTCTACTGAGCTTTCCAGAATATCTATGTCCTCTCAAATCTGCTCTGCCCAGAAGCTAACAGTAGAATACAAAAATAGCTTTTGCTGTCTGCATGGCTTTTCTTATTTGTATTCTAAGGAAAATCACTTAGACACAGAAGCAGAAAATGCCTCTTATTTACATTCATTGTGTCCAAAGAAAATGTACAGCTTACTTGACTGCCAGCTTCATAGGGCTAAGAAAATTATCAATCTGCTGAACTTTGAGACAGCAACACAGAAAACTTTGGATGAGGAAAGGGAATTTGGGTGCAGAGGAACAACTATGATGATGATGTCAACTTGACTGGATTTGAAACACCTGAGAGATACCTCTCTGCATCTGTCTGGGAGGGAGTTTCTAGAGAGTTTGAACGCACTGAATGTGGTGGCATCATCACATGTACAGGGATCCCAGAGGGAAGCAGAAGAGAACAGCGACAGGAACCAGCTGAGCATTGGCATTTCTTTCTGCTTGCTGATGGCAGATGAGGCATGGTCAGCTGCCTGAAGCCTCTGCCCTCACACCACCCTCCTAATCATAAGCTAATAAAGCACTTCCTTAAGGTCCTTGTAGAGAATTTAGACACAGTGCTAGAAAACCACAGAATACAGCTGACGTTAATGTGTATCTCTACCCCAGAAGTAGAAAAGAATTTGGAAAAATTACATAGTTCATAGAAGCTTATCCTTTTCAAAACCTTTCATGACTATGTGAACTAGGAAAGAGTGTCAAAGCTTTGGTTCATTTAGAATATACAGCCAGAACTGGAATGATTATCCTTGTGTTGAGTAATACTTAGTAACTAGCCAACGTACTTTGCCTTCATAAGAAAAGCTTTTGAACAAGGAACATGCTGCTAGCCAAATGAAGAGTATTCATTTTGACTTAAAATATGTTATATGTCATTAGCTATAATTTTGATCACATTATTTGTCCTTTTAAAAGTCTTCTTTCAGTTTTGATATGTATTTGTGTGTATGTGTTCCCATGCCATTCTTTGAAAAGAATATTAGCACCCTCTTCTGGATTTTTTGAGGCTAGAATGACAATATTCTGACAATCTTTCCTGATTTCCTCACAATGAACAGAATGAATATTCATGAAATTTGCCACTGATTAAAGCACAAGCTCTGAGTAATTTAATTACACTGTATATTTCAGAAACACTGATAAATGCTGGAGACAGGCGCATGCCTTTACTCACTGTCACCCATTGGGAATACGTGTTTTCCTTATGAAAGGGAGATTGTCCCCACCTTTCTCACAGTGACTCCTTGACATCCAGAGCTATGCCAGGAAGGAAGGAAGCAGAGAGAGGACAAGAAAAGCAGATGTGCACACTCTGACAACTTCAGCACTTAAGAAAACACAGCCCCCCCCCCATCTATGCTTTTCTTCATGGGATCTTGATTTTGATTTTGATTTTTTTTTAACAGAAGCAGATATAGTACTTCCTGGAGTCCTCCAAATAGTCCTGTGATGTGAAGTGTGTGTGTGTGTGTGTGTGTGTGTGTGTGTGTGTGAGAGAGAGAGAGAGAGAGAGAGAGAGAGAGAGAGAGAGAGAGAGAGAGAGAGAGAGATGAGGATGAAGAAAGAGATAAGGTTGCATGTGTTGGTACAGGTGTGATTACTTCCTTCCAGGAAGTTTTTACTGAGTGCTACTGTGCATCATGCTTTCTTCTCAGTACTGGAGATGCAGAAACAGAATAAAGTCCCTGACCTCATAGAGATCACATTTCCAGAGGAGACAAATACAACAAAGAAGTAGATAGTATATGGCAGGTGGCAATAAATTCTATGGAAAGCAGTAAGATAATGAAGGTGTTAAGAAGTATGAACATAAGGTGTAAGTGTTTTGTATCAAGTAGTTACAGAAATTTTTACTAATAAATTGACATTGGAGCAGAGACTTGAAATAAGCCAGAGTTTAAACTGTGTGGTCATTTAGAGAAAGGTGATTCCAGGTTGAAGGAGCAGCATGTGCAAACTCTCTGATGCAAGTCTCCTGATTTGCTGTACACATTGCTATGATATAAAGAGTTTGAGGGTGTCATAGTAGATGGGACTTTAATTTTAAATTTAATTTCTGAATAAAATTCCAAGTGTATTCATGTGCTGTAACACTACGTTCTTCTCAATTAGATCTATCCCATAAAGCATGGTGGAGTGGAACTAAATTTTTCTAATCCAGTGATGGAATAGCTATGATAACATCATATTGCAACATACTATCATGTGTTTGTGCTGATGCTGCTGGAAACAGACTCACTGAAAGCTAGTTCTGTAAACACATTATATATCCAGTTAGGCATAGTGTATGGCATGTATAATGGTTCGTTTGTCACTTTCATATGCTGAGAAGCACCCAAAAAAAATCAGTAAATTTTATTATTTGATGTCCAAAGATATTTTCAATGACTATTTAATCATGAGTGTTCAGCCCTAATCAACAGATCAACCCTGATGAGTTTGTAATATGATGGTATTGGGAACAGTAAAAATGAAGAGCAAGGAAAAAGTTACAGGCCTTAGGGCTATATTCTTCCCTACCCCTTTCAGTGTTTCTCTTCTCTTATCCTTTGTTATACAACCTCCACCACTCACTCCTGCAGCAGCGATGTCCTGCTTAAGAGCATCTGCTCAAGACACCATGGCTCAACACTTCAAAACTATGAGCCAAAATAGTGGCTCCCTTTAAGTGGTTTCTGCCAAGTATTTAGTTACAGTGACAAAGGGTAATAAATGCAATAGTTCATAATTATAATAAATCACTAGTCTGATCAATGATCTCTGCCACCCTTACATTTTATTAATTTTTCTTGGTGAATAAGTTGGTACAGGACAATGCCATTTGTGCCATCAGTAACAGCATCTAGTGTTTATGTGAGTGGTCTGGGATGTTTACCCTGCTACAAAATTTACTAATAATCCATTTCTTAGAACTTATCCTCTTAATTAAATAATACCCAACTATGTTAGAAATTAGTGAGCCTTTACATTTTACTTATAAAGTAGAAATTTGTACAAATTTCTTCTCAATGATACTATAAAAACAAGTGAGAAGTGCAGGTATAGAGAGATTAGCATGGTGACCGACACTGTACTAAGTTACATGTTAGCTATGACCATGAAAATGCTTTCCAGGGAAATTTGATTTGTCAGCAACATTTGGATACAAGAATGATCACAAGTGCTCAAATCAATCTGTCTTCTAAATACTAGTGGAAAATTATGAGGTGGATGAAAATGTTTCTTTTTCTGTGTGATCTTGGACATACTGTTTTCTCTATGAGACCATTAATATTCAAAATGAAGAAATCAAATTAAGTTGAATGCTGTCGATCTAAAACTTCCACATGGCATTTTTCTTTTTGTCTTAAAATCTCTGCATGAAAATTCAAATTTACTTCTGGCAAAGATAATAAAAAAAACTTTACCTTCAAGCTTATCCCTCAAAATAGAGTTGATTATAAAGAATAGAATTGGGAGGTTAAGAGTGTGTTCTGAAAGTCTGTCTGATCACATGTCTGGAATGAGGATTGCTTCCCCAAGCTCTTGCCTTCTTAGTATATTTTATAAATGTTCTATTATCTGAGTTTAACTTCAACACATGAACTGACCAGGGTAAAAATTTTATCCAAACCCTTTCTTCCTAAACCTATCTCTCTTTCTCCACACTTGACTAATAGAAAACTGGCTTTCACACCCACCCTTATATTTAAGGAAACTAAAACAGAACTGTCTACCTTAAAAAGACAGACAGCTGAGCAGAAAAAATATTATAGAAGGCGATCTTAGCATTGAGAATTATTAGTGATTGCTCCAGCAAAGTATGTTCTGAGAAATGCCTCTGCTCATATTAAAAACTACCCTTATTCTTCATATAAAAGTTACATGACTTGGAGAAATGCTCAGTGTTAGCCCAGTTGGTAACCACATACTGACTTTGGGCAAGATTTTACATTTCTGTGTATATTATGGTTTGAATGAGGACCAGATCTTTAAACACCCAGCTCCTACTTAGTGGCACTATTTAAAAGATTTAGGAGGTGTGGCTTTGCTGTAGAAAATATGTCACTAGGGATAAGCTTTGGGTATCTATATTGTCATACCATTTCCAATTCACTTTCTCTGCTTTGAGCTTGCATTTAAAGGTATCTGACACTTTCTTGCTATCACAATTTCCCACCACTATAGACTTGTGTCACTCTGGAAACATAAGCCCAAATGAACTCTTCCTTCTGGAAGTTGCCATAGTCATGTTTTATTCCAGAATTAGAAAAATGAATAATATACTGTGAGTGTTAGGCCTCAAAATGGAGAGGAAATAATTAACGCAGAGCTCTCTAGCACATAGTGTGGTGTGGTTGTTTGAATAGGAATGGCCCTCATAAACTCATGTGTTCATATGTAGTTCATAGGAAATGGCACCATTAGGAGGTCTGGCCTTGTTGTAGTAGGTGGGACTTTGTTGGAGGAAGTGTGTCACTAGTGTGTGCCTTTGAGGTCTCAGAAGCCCAGTTAGTTCACTTTCTGCTGCCTGTGGATCCAGATGTAGAACTCTTAGTTACCTTGCCAGGACCATGTCTGCCTGCATTCCATCATAACAGTAATGAACTCAACATCTTAACTATAAGCCAGCCCCAATTAAATGTTTTCCTTTATAATAGTTGTCATGGTCATGGTGTCTCTTCATAGCAAAAGAAACCTAACTAATATCTATAGTTTCAGGGCATGGCAGCAATTATGATCAATGTGGTGGTGGCTGCAAAACAGCTTGGTATTTGGATTTCAAGTTTCCCCAGATTATACTTTAGATGCTTTCAACACATACTTAAGGATTTTGATCATACAGCTAACAATCAGGCTCATTCTTTTTTTTTTTTTTTTTTTTTTTTTTTGAAACTCTTATGCCTCTTCTTCTATTTGTGGAATTTTTTATGGAGAGAAGAATCTATACTAGGAAGTCTGAATCAGTAACAGCATGGGACATGTGAAACAGATGCTTTGCAAAATTTGAATTGAGACCAAAACCCATTGTACTAATTAGACACTGGAGTCTTTGCATAATTACACATGCTCAAGGGACATGCACTGGCGGTGCTAGCTGCCTCTCATGGCTTCTGTCATGTGAGCATTGGAACAAATTCCACTGTAATGAGAACCATTGCTGTGTTTGCAGCTTGGAAATGTAGTGATATAATCACAGAATAACAATGAGCTATTCTCAGAGATTTAGTTTTCAGTCCTCTTACCCTTGCATTATACTTAATTGTTATCAAATAAAGTAGGGAAAGTAATTGCCTTACATTCTATATAATCTATGTCCATAATCAGATAAATCAATATATGACTCTTGAATTCCACTCAATATGCTTTAGGATCATCTAACATAATATATTGCATGTCAATATTAATACAAGATACAAAATGCTAGAGTGTTCATAAAAATACAGAAAAAAATCATTTTTGTAATTAAAGACTAGGAAAATCATAAATTGTGAAAATATTTGCAGCTATCAAGCTGAGAAAATATACAGTAGGTATGAAATGTGGGTGTAGAAAGCTATGGAGAATGAGATACCATATGAAAGATGGAGACAATGTAACTGTTGTAGAGAAGAATGTGATGACATCCATCAATATTGAAAAGATGCTCTTTGTCCCAGGAACTCCAGTAATAGTGCTCTTTGTCAATATTCAAACATAAATCTTAAGCTGCAAGAATGCAGATACTTATTGTAACTTTCTTGTCGCGCGCCACCTCGTCCCGCAAGGAGCACACAACACCGGATCCTTCTCTTTGCAGTTTATTCGGGCCTTTAATTATCTTCTTGTCTCTTACTCACTCACTCACTCTCACTCTCAGATGTATGACAAACGACCCACTCACTCACACACTCTCTCACGAATGACGAACGACCCCGGGGGGGGGGGGGGGAAGGTCCGCTCGTGGCTAAATACTCTCTGGGCTTCCAATCCCGGTAAGCCACGTAGACATTGCCCATAGGTCCCGAGGCACCAGAAGCAAGCCACCATCCTCGCCTACAGCCAATAAGGAGTTGTTTACTCCCGAGAGCACTCACCATCTAGAAAGGTGAAAGGCGAAAACCAGCACCACCTTTAGGGCGTGGTACAACGCAGCTCCCTACACTTTCTACAATAATAACAGAAGTAAAAGAAACATACATGTCCATGTGAGCACTAATAAAAAATCAGAATTGGGACACAAACATATTAAATAGCATATTATGCCATTTCTTCTTTTGGTTTGAATTTCTTTTTCATCTAGTGCATTGTATGACTTGCTTCAGGGGAAACAGGGTAAAGATGAATTCAAGTAAGAATGAAACAGAGAATGTCTGCTCTGCAGTGTTAAAAATCCCAGACCCTGACATAGTGAGGATGTTTAGAAGCTTGTTCAGTGAGCAGAAAAATTTTGATCCCATAGATTAAAAAAACTTCTAGGCTTCAAGAATAAGATAGCACTAATAGTGAATTATCTTATCTTAATAATGTGCCTTCAAAGAATTAGTTTCCATTAAGGCTGAGTCTCAGTGAAAAGGTTAACAAAACCATAGATTATTTTTGCTTGTGTAACAGAGAAGAAAATCATGAAAATGACAAAGCCGCCAATGAGGCTCCCAAGAGGGAAGTGGAAAGAGCTGTGTGGTGTGAATACATGTACATCTGAGAGAGTTTGTGAGGTTTTCTGAAACTCTTTGCCATCGATACAGTGAGGAAATCCAAAGGCCTGAATAGGATTCAGGAATGGCAGGGTTTTACATAGATATCACTAAGAAACATACAGCTGTGCATTTGCCTACCATGACAAAGAAACAGAGATGACCACATGCTATACCTTGTCCATGCATCTCAGTTCTATGTAAGCCTCATGGAATTCAGCTAAAGAATGAAAAAATCTCATCTGAAAGACATAAAGCTATGATCATCCAAGAGAATATAATCCTCACAAAAATAAAACTGGGTAAAAGAAATTCAATGCCTTCCATAGCTGTTCTAGTAAAATGAAATATCCTCTTACAACAGAGAGCATGTAGGAATGCTTTCTGATAAAAAAAAAATGAGAGGAGTAAATATGATCTGATAAAAAAATCTATAACAAAATTTAAAAATAGAGGGTTGGACTGGCTTTAGCTCAGTGGTTCCTTCAACTGTGCAGAAAAAGACAAGATAGAAACAACTTAGTTTTCATTATCTTTGCCAAACAAGCAAAAAACAATCCCCAAACCCCCTTTGAACTAAATATTAAAAGGTTGCCAATGACATAATGTTCTGAAATCTCCTCCAGAGACTCCAACTTGCATTTTATAGCATTGTGTAGCAATTTCCTTTAAGCCAAGGGCATGCATTTCTTTTGTATTGAATAATGAACTATTCCATTGTACTACTACCATGCCTTATAGCCTATTCTATTGAATTAGGATTCCATTAATGTGTGATCATTTTGATAATTTCAGGAAAAATGAAGGCAAACACGTAACTTAAATATGTTTTGGATATAGCAGAAAGATTCCAGACAATTGCTTGGACTTCTGTCATCTCAAGAAATGTTACCAGACACCTTTAAGAGAGAGGGAAGGGACCTTGAACAAGGATATACATGGATAGAAAATGTGACTTTATCACATTAAAAAAAAAAAAAAAGAAAGAGGAGATTAGGACACACACACAAAAAAGAGAAACTTCTACATCGCTCATGCAAAAGTGGACATGTAAGTTTTTCTCAACACAAAGCTACAGAAAATTGCTAAAACTAAATTAATAATCAAAATGCAGATGGATAGTTTTATGGACTAGATAGAGTCATGTATTTTCAAATTCCTTAGCACATGGTCATGAAGGTAAACAACCAGCTTTGAGAAAAGCAGAAGTGATGTCTGAAGGTAAGTATGGATCACTCTGAGTTCATCTTATAGTTATTTCAAACCCATCTGTTAAAGAGATTTGATAGTCCCTGGAGATTTGTACATCACAGTTATAAGCCCCAGTACCTAGGTGATGTGTCTGAAGTAGACATCTATAAATAGATGAATAAATGATTCTTTTTTTTTACGTTTTAAAAACATAGTCACTTGAACTTAAATTGTACTCATCAATATATAACAATATGTTGACATTACTAGTCTGTTTTACTCTCTCTGAAGTGGCAGAGATATTAAAGAACATCTTTCTGAGACCCATGTTTGAGAGAATGCCACATCTTGTGAGGCTCAGTCCTGTAAAGCTGACTGGGGCAATGAGAGAGTGAAGAAAGAACAGACATAATGAAGAAAAGCTGGGATCAGATGGACTGTGCATTCTGATGGAGACACACCAACAGCAACCCAGAACACAGCACATTTATTTTATACATCTGGATTGAGAAACCAGGTTTATGGTATGCAGCTGAAGGAGGAGGTAAGCAGAGCTAATCTTTTTTATTGAATTTTTTATAAACAATAATCTCATTTGTTACAATAGCTAACACACACTTAATAAAAATGGCATAACTACCCTTGCTAGGAGGTCTCTATAAGTGAGCAGTCTCAAGCTGCAGTCATCCAAGAGGAGGACATTGGGGCTGATAATTATTGTGTGCACTAATAAATTGTTTATTAATACTCATACTTGGACCATAGGACAGCTTTGCCATTCCCATACTTTTGAGACACTGAAGTCTTTGACATGGCTTTGCTATGTCAATAATACACAAATTCCTGAGTCTATCTGCTTCCTGAAAGAGAAGGTCTTGCTATGTAGCTCAGGCTGGCCTCACACTTTCCACACCTTGTGCCTCAGATACTGAGTGATTATTATGTTCATTCATAGCCATTGCATTCATGGCCCCCATATCCCCATCATGTTTTTACTTTATATTCAAACATTAAACATTGCAAGTATCTGTTGTATTTACTGCTTTTGTGCCTATACCTCAGCAAACTAAATTCACTGTTAATAACAGAAAATAGAAAATTAAATGGTGCTGTCACAGTAGCCACATGGAACTTGGCAAAATATGAGTTATAGTTCTAAAGTCCACTATGGGGCCAGCTTTTCTGCTGTGCTCAGTAGGAACAGGGCCTTACACATGCCTTTGAGGGGTTTGTAAAATACTTTGATTTCTTTCAAAATTAGAAGAAAACAATGGGTGCAATTCAGCTTGGATTTGCAGCTATACCTACAATATAAAACAATTCTACCTGATTTTATCAGACAGGACCTGCTGGGTCCTGCTGCTGTACAGTAATAACTGAAAAGGGAAGTCTCAAGCGGATCACTGGCCTCACTGAAGCCTGCAGAGCTCAGTGTGCATCCAGTAGTTATGGTAGTGAGCTCAAACACCTGCCTTCCAGAACTATGGCGGGCCAGCTAAGGACAGTCACAGGAAAACTGTGTTCAAGTGATCCATTCTCTCCAAGTTCATTGCCAGAGACCTGCAATCCATAATTATACTCTGATGAGGAAGACCAAGCTTGTCCCAAGGACTTCCACATCCCCATTCAACAGGAAGCAGTTTAAATGATAATATTGCTCCCTTCAACCCCTGTTTATCAATAGTAAACTAAGAAGGGGAGAATGTTGGCCATTCACACTGACTTGGGCAGCAGCAGGGGTGCTTTCCTTAGCCCCAACAAAAGCTTTGACTATTATTATAGAGCCATCCAAAAGTACTCTGAAATAGTTAACTTTGAAAAGGCTTGACACACTTAGACACTGTCTCACTTGGGTATTCAGTGCTTTGCCCCAGGGAACAACCCTTCCTAACATAATCAGGCAGATGTTAAATCCTGTTTTTTTCACACTAAGTCTTAAGTGAAGAAATGACCTAAGGGAGTCTAAAGAGTCACTGATAACAGGACACCTAGGCAATGAAAGGAGAAGCCTGAGTGTTGAGGATGTTGCAGTTTCAACTGGGGAATATTAATGGAGTCTATGGCTGCATTGTTTCATCAATCAGATTAATTTCTCCTTTAATTAATCAGATTTAATTTCTCTTTCAAAATTTGGCTTCCTCACTCATTTGTTACCTCAACATTCTCATGTAGATTTTGATTCCCCCTTCATAGGAGGAGCACATTTGATCCTGTCACAAAGCCATGCAGCCTGTGTGCAATGGCCATAGGCCTGTAGCCTTGTGTTTCTGTATCATAAAAGCCCTGGAAGCCTGTCTGCACCGAGAACTCTTTGCAGATCTTGGTGCCTTCCCAATGTTGTTATTATAAACAGCAGGGTTTGGGACAACCTGGCGTATTTGCAGGGGCTGTATTGTTGGATGCCAACAACGGATGTATCAAATGCTGAACTACTATGGGATCCATTGCCAACTGGAAGAATTAATGCTGAGAGCGTCTGGATTCTACATTGCCTAAAATGACAGCTGACTGTATAGGGACAGGAAACAAGAAGGAGAAATAAGCCAAGTTACTGCTGAACTAATCAGTTATTCCTTGATGCACACAAGACATGTTTAATTGTGATAATTTTTGCTTGTATAAAAATATTCAAAGTAAATATGAATACTTTAAAAACTGAGGTGAGTAAATAGTTAATATTTCCCTGGGGATAGTGTCACACAATATCCCAATTAGTATGAATTTTATTTCTTAATATCTTATGATGAAAGTGTGTGATGTCTTAAGTTCTGGTGGACACACAAGGAGCAATGACAATGTGCTGTGTTGTTTTATAGGGTCTCCAGGATATTCCTGATCAAAATCTCAAGGTATTCTACTCTTGGCACTAAGGTGTCTCATTAGATGACTTATGGCTTCAGGGATAAACATTATCCTTTATTTAGGGTAACTCCACTTAAACTCTTTTTATGTAAATATACATGTGTGTATATAAGCTTATAAAATCCTGGGTTTCCATTGATTTTTTTCAAATAATTCTTAGTGTTTCTTATCCCTTTCTGCCTTAATTTTGCATCCTTCTCCACAGCTAAACTTCTGTCCCCATTAGTCCCTCTTTCCCCTTTAGATTGTTTGTGCTCTACTATCTCCTTTTTTTCCTTCTTTATTTTGTATTTATCAAGAAAAAAAAACAGTAAAAAGAATTTAAAATGCGGAAGAGTTAACAACTATATAGAGGATAAGAATCATAAGCATGGCTTATCAAGGGTGGAAATACAAATAAGATTGCTACACATATATTTTCTTTGTGTTCATCTTTCCCTCTGAATTTTTTTTTCCATCCCTGTATATCCTTATTCAAGGTCTCTTCCCCCTCCCAACACATCTGGTCATTTTTCTTCTCTGCAACTCCCCATCCCCTCCC